>SEYY01000522.1:54244-72087 GCA_009176605.1 Armadillidium nasatum | reverse complement strand
CTACTAGTTAAAGTCTATGGCCTGGAAGGACGGCTTATCAAGTATATCCCTTCATCGGTGAGGTCCGCTCTCAAAAAACAAAAAAAAATATTTCAGCAAAATCAAGTGGGATACGCCGCATTGTCCACTACCCTTATAACTTAGTCACTGTTGAGTTTAATAAAATGTTAATTTATATTATTAAATGTCAATATTTGCTCCACCCTTTCACCATAATTCATTTTTCATTACTATACTAATGTAGTTTAAAAAATTTAGTGGTCACCTAAAGTTTAATTTTACCATGATAGTTGTGCAGAAACACTAAGCCAGTGTTGCTTTGGGTCTAAGTTAATGTCAGTTGGAGGCCTAAAGTATATTAAATTTGCAGAAAACTTTTATTAATTCATAAAATTACAGTTTGTATGTAGGCTTTCCTGTGATTGAAATTTCTTATTTAATTCATAGGAACATAGGAAAATAGAGACAGTTAGAAGCCACAAGGGCCTATGAGACTGTCCCAGTCCAAACAAATAATATTAATACATGCAAAAAGACTAGGTCTATCCATCTAGTTATCAGTTCATTCTTGCATAGTCATGCATAGATAAAGTAAAACTAACCCCATTACACATGCAATACTCAATGAACCATCACCACTACAAAAATGCGTTAGGCTTAGTCATAGGTTGATCTGTTGTTAAAAATTCATATATACCCCATTTGGCTTAGTCAATTACCTACTAATACCTAAACCATCCATATATCTATCTAGCCCCTTTTAAATTTTGAAGAGAATCACAGTCAACAATCTCTTGTGGCAATCATTCCAAACTTAACAACTCTATTACTGAAAGAGTATTTTCTAGATCGAGATGGCATGGCTTCTTTTAATTTTCTTATTGTCCTCTAGTTACTCTTCCATGGTCCACTATTAAGTATTTTCAATCTCTGTATTATGTCAGATGCAAATATTTTGTAAACTTGTATCATATCCCCTTGAGAAATCTCCTTTCAACTGAGAACATTCCTAACTTCTTCAACCTCTCTTCATAGCTCTTATTTTCAAAGCCAGAAATCATCCTTGTTGCTCGACGTTGTACTCTCTCCAGCATATCTATGTCTTTTCTTAAATGAGGACCCAAACTTGTGCACAATACTCAATTGCCTGACATAGCTATTATATAGTTTGCTTATAACCTCTTTGCTCTTGTAAACTACATTGATTAATTATACCTAACATCTTATTAGCTTTATTCCTTGCTTCCAAACATTGATCACCCACCTTCAGATTACTGCTAATTATCACACCTAAATCCTTTTCTTGGTTACAGTCTCAAGCCACTCCCCATTCATTTCATAATTAAATCCTTCATTTGAGTAACCTACATGAAGAACTTTACATTTTTTACTATTAAAGTTCATTTGCCATCTCTCTGTCCAACCAAGAAGTCTCTAGATCATTGAAACTTTATGCATATATCATTATTCCTACTGAGGTAACACTTTGGACCATCTGCAACTTAGAAACCTTGCTTAAGACATTTGTCTAAATATTTATATATATAAGGAACAAAAGTGGTCCCAGCACAGAACCTTGTGGTACCCCACTCTTCACCGTTTCCCATAATGACTTATTACCATTAAGTAATACACATGCCTTCTTTTTTTAACCACTCTTTAATCCAATTTGTACCATTCATCTATACCACAATGTGACAACTTTTGCATCAGCCTACATGGGTACCTTATCAAAAGCCTTGCTAAGTTAAATATATGACATCAACTGGATACCCCTGTCTATACATTCAGTAATATATTCCATAAATTCTAGTAGATTTTGTCTGACATGATCTACCTTTTCTAAAGCCATGCTGGGAGTTATAAGTATCTTGTTATCATTAAATGTTCTCTATATGACTTTTCAGTAACTTTTCAAAATTTTCACAACCAGAGATAAACTAACTGGCCTATAGTTCCTAAATCTTCTTACTACCTTTTTAAATATGCACTACATATGCCGTTTCCAGTCCTCAGGTACCTCTCCAAAGCATAGATCATTAAAAAGCAAATACGTGCCTTTGCAATATGTACTCCCCTCTTTTAAATCTTCCATACACACCATCCGGACCGCAGCTTATTTGGGTCAATATCTTCTAGTAAGGATGCGATTTCATTTAACTCACTTGAAATTTGTACACCATTTATTACATGTATACTAGAACTATTACTCTCTAAACTGCTATCCAACTTTCCTCAGTAAACACTGATGCAAAAAAAGCATTGAAAATATTAACCAATCCTTATCTCAACTTACTAAATTCCCATCAATTTTATTGGGCCAATTTCTTTCCTTGCTTTTAAATTTATAAAAGCTAAAATAAAATAACAGTTCAAAAGAAGAAAATCCCACAATCTTAATAGAACTTTCAAGTTCCCTTGAAGCCATTTTTGTAACACTGAAATGAGATTTTCAAGACAATTTATTGTGTATGTTCAGACCAAGGATGCTCATATTCACAGGTAGGGACTGACTGGGGTTAGAATTTTGCTAGGGCTATCTAAAATTTGTAAAGAGGCCAAAAAGCACTGAAATTTTAGATTAAAAAAATTAGATATAATTTTAATTGAGATTAATTTAATTATTAGGAAGGAGTAGAATAGTCACCATTCACTTAAATTAATGATTATATGCATTTTTTTCAGAAAAAAAATTAAGAAAATTACAGATTTTGTATAATAAAAGTTTGAAAAAACTACAAATATTTTGGAAAAATATTTTTGATTTATAAGTGATTCAACAGATTTACATAAGACCCTAAGTTAAAGTTTGAAAAAATATAATGCATAAAATTATCACTACCCTCTGTCCCTGAACATTTCACTCCCCTAAATTCTAAAACTTGTGATGTAAATGTTCAAGAAGATTCTGTTAGTGAATAGTGATTTAAGCGAATGAATGTTTGTTTCCTCTTTTATGTTGCATTGATTTTGACCCACACATTTATTTAACAAAGAAATAATGGTATTAAAATCTTAATTTTCTTATATTTTGTTTGATTTAATCCACCATTAATAAGTATAATATGCAATTAACCCTGGCAGGTAAACCCCTGTTTCCCTGATTATTAGGCAGGGCTTTTAAAAATGGCCAAGGCTGGGGCCCCAGTCAGTCCATATTCATGGGTAACAGGGAAGAGGCATTGATGGAGATATGAGAGTTGGAAGGTGTTGAGAAATAGATGCTAAGTAGTTCAAGTTTTTAAAAAGTTGAATTTCATAAAGTTGAGGCAACTCCACAAGGAATTCATATCGAGATCAGAAATAATAAGAAAAAGGTTGAGAATTTACTCTAGATGCAAAAGTGAATAGTGATTATGATGGTAGAATGGAGACATGACTCAGAGGCAAAAGAATGAACAAAGTTGAAAGTGCAGCTGAGCTGAGGTCATTGATGAAAAGTAAGAATAAGGTTGGAGGTAAAACAGGACCCTGAGATACACCACAATTAATAGGAAAGGAGTAAGAGGACACTACATTAATTACATTAACCATGTTTTTGTTTTTCCTTTTTTTTCTCACTTTTCTCTCTTATTTGCTTTCAACTTTGTTGAGAATAGTTTACTATGCTGTTATAGTGCTAATTGTTGATTTCCATTTTGTTTGTTCCTAAAGATGAGGATAGTGAAATTTCCTCAAAACGTTGATTAATCTTAGTAAACAATATTTAAAGCTTTAGTACTTCTCTATATTGTCAAACTAAAATACCCGAAAAATAGAAATCTTAATCAAATTTTATCAAACAAGTGCTGATATGGATTAATCTGAGATAAAACTAGATATGAGTAGGCAAATAGAAACAGGAAATTGGAAGGGAGCTTAGAAAGTAATGACTTGTACCATATCCTGTCCATACTCTGTCTGAAGCCATGAATATCTTTGAGCTCCACCACTCAGGGCTACCCATTGTCCCTAATAGCAGAATGCACAAATCAGAAGATAGAAAAGTATGTCGCAATTTAACCTCAATTGCTGAAAGTCATACTGATAATTAGAGAGAAGGAAATGAGACTCTAAATCCAGAAAATGTGAGTTGAGGAGAGTTTCAAAGATTGTAGACAGTACAAGTAAAAGCTATAGGACAATGGTTTGAAAGATCAGAAAGGTAACTCCTCTTTGGGATTGGCTCAATAAATGCATGCTTCTAGAATTTAGGAAATCTATTAATATTGGCAAACAGAGAGTCGAGTTGAATGAGGATGGGCGATAGCTCAAAATCATACTCTCTCAGAGCTCTAAGCGGAATGCCATATGGGCCACTAGCCTTAGACATCAGGATCTTACCCGATCATTTGTAATCTTACGTAGAGACATGGGACACAGCCTGAGAGGAAGACACAGAAGGATGCAAGAATTGTTCAGGATGGAAGTAGTTGAAGAAAGGAGGCTGAAAAGATTTGCCTCTTCAGGAGAACTATTAGCCACAGATTATAGATGGGATATATATTTGAAATATTCTTAAAGATAGATAAGAAATTTTTGAGTAATTTGAAGATTAAACTGATGCAACTATGCCCAGACATATTGATTGATTGATTAAAATTTTGAAACTTTAATAATATTTGTGAAATGTCACAATAACTAGAATTAGGCTTTTAGTATTTACACTTGAGAATAGAGAATTAAAAAAGGCTTACAAAATTAATAGAAACTTAAAATTTTCAAATACAGTACTTTTAATTCACTATTTACCTTAATTAAATTCTTGTATATTTTACTATATTGTTTACAATAATTCAGAATTTAGGAATGTATCTCAATAGCATAATTTTTCATGTTAATGACTACGATTTAAAAAAAAAAATTTTTTTTTGAAATGTACTTGCTGGCATGTACTCATACTTTAGTACAATCCATTTTTCCTGTATTTGTGCTTGAGCAATTATGATATTCTTGTATTTAAGTACAATGGCCTGTATTTGGAGTCTTTGACCAAAACCTGATATATATATATATATATATATATATATATATATATATATATATATATATATATATATATATATATATATATATATATATATATATATATATATATATATATATATATATATATATATATATATATATATATATATATATATATATATATATCTTAATATCTTTGATATAATATTTGGTATTTGACTATCCAGTAAATTTGCTATCCAGTCCATCTCTAATTGATATGTTTTTTTTTTTTTTTTTTTTTTTTTTAAATCAACAGCATAACATATAAATTTCAGTCAAATAATTTAATGTAGAAGACAAAACCTCCCAAGAATTCCCTTTTACATTGTGGCATCTAGCCCCCTAAACTTTGCAGTGTAATTATAATTTAGCATCCCAATTACCCAAATATAAATGATACATTTTTTAGTTATAGATGCATATCATTGGAAGGGGCAGGGGCCTTTTCTTATATTTATATTATAAAGGAAAATCTCAAAATATTTAAAATTTAATTTTGCAAAATCTGCAGAGGAAATTTATTAATTATTTGCCCTTATATTCTTTCAGCTATTCAACTATTTACCAATAAAATAGTTCTTAAAATGTCACTTAGTACTGATTATAAAAGTGAAAATAGGAATGATAGGACTTCTTGGATTTTTAGACAAAAAGAATTACTAGAGCTAGAAAGGTTGGCAGAAGTAGAATCTTCTACAAGCCAAGTAAGTATTAATTGTATCAATGATTTCAATGTGTATAAAGTTGTATGAATAATAAGCTAATTTACCATACACTATGCATTAAATGCATTGGTAAAATAAATTGATAGATTTCTTACTAATCATCATTTACATTGGGCTCCTTCCAATTAATCAGTTGATTAACAACTAATATTTTGTGAGAATAATGAGGAGAATGTGGAATTGGAAAAGTGAGTCAATACTGTACCTAGGGTTGAAATTTACATAGAACTATACAGAGCTTGGTTTTACAATTTCTGAAGAAAATCACCCAATACTGTACTACTTTGGCATGTATTAAATTTATAATGTACCATGCTTCATATGCATACATAATGTGCAGGAATACCTTGCATAATGCTGTTTTGAACAACACTTTTTGTTACACAAAATTAAGATTTGCCAACAATGATCAGTTGAAGATGTCGTGGCTAAGGAATTTCACTTTACTTACTTTTCAGCTTTTTTAAGAAAAATTGAGGAAGCTTCTGATTTTCTAATAGATGCCAACCCAAATTTTGAGACAAGCTTCAAAGCAAGACAAAGTCTCAACAATGTGATCAGATGTTATAGAGAGCCACTTGAAAAGACAGAAAAGAAATGGATGGTTCAGTGAACATTTAAAGACTTTTAATAAAAATTACATTTTTGCTAAAATATTTTTACAAGTTTTTGATTAGTTTCAAAGGATTTTTTGTGTTAGTTGATAAAAATATATAGTGTTTATTTTTAAGATTTTTTATCATCCTAAATTTGTGAGGAACAACTTCAATCGAAATCCATTAAAAATTGACTTTGAACAACAAAGTTTCACATTGGGTGGATGTTTATTGGAACCAATTAAATCATTAAGCAGGGTATTCCATATATATATATATATATATATATATATATATATATATATATATATATATATATATATATATATATATATATATATATATATATATATATATATATATATAATATAATAATATATATATATATATATATATAATAAAAGATATATATATATATATACTATATATATATATATATATATATATATATATATACCCATAAAACAGAGTAAAGCTAACTCACAGGGTAAAATTAACCACCCTCAAAAGTAAATTTTAATAAAAAAAAATTTTTTTTATGAAAGAAACATTTTATATTCTTGATTTTGATTTTTTTTGATAAAAAAGTCTTCATATTTCAAAGTTTTGTATAAAAGTAGTTTAATAAATGACAACAATAACAAAAAAAATTTCCCCCTATTTTGGTTAGATTTTTTTGACAAAATTCAAAAAATTTTATAAGGTCTGTCCCTAAAAAAATATATTGAATGTAACCATCAAGCTTAAAAGATTTGAACATGAAGGGTAAGTGTTTTCATTTAAAATAATGAAAATGTAATATAAAAGTAATCAAAAAAATTTGCGGTAACTTTTTTACTATTTTGCTGATTTATGTGAAATTTTCAGAGGTTATAATGTTGCGTGAGATACATGCACAGGAAATTATTTTAAACTTTTCCGATGCACAGCAGCAAAAATGATTGAATATACAAAAATTTTTTCTAAATAAAAAATGTGTATCTTGCCCAACTGTACAACCTCTGCAAGGTTTTTTTTTTTTATCAACCATTTTGTTTGCTGTGCATGGAATTTGTAAAAAAAAAAAAATTCCCATGCACAGCACCAAAATGATGAGTATAAATTTTTTTATGAAGGTTGTTACAGTTGGGTGAGATGCACACTTTTTATTTAGAAAGATTTTTTGTATACTCAACTATTTTGTTTCAGAGATCGTACAGTTAGGCAAGTTACACATTTTTTATTTTGAAAAAATTTTTTTACAACCATTTTGGCACTGTGCATGGTTAATTTTTTTAAAAACTCCCTGTGCATGTACATAGTGTCAAAATCGTTGTGTATACAAAAAATTGATCTAAATATAAAAGGTGTACCTCACTGAATTATACAACCTCTGAAAATTTCATGAATCATCATAAGTAGAAAAGAAAGTTATGGCCAAATATATTTTTTTAGAAAAAAAATGATGTTTCATGATTACTGGATATTAATGGTAATTCAACTTTTTTGGGTACCCATGAAAATTTTTAAGTATAATAAAATGAATATCGATGATTTAACTATCTATTGCCCAATTATCAAGTCATTTTGACAAAGAGAATATGCTGAAAAATTTGCATAAATTTTACTACCATACATCTGTTCAAACTTCAAACACGTCTTGAAACCCATTTTTTTTCTTCAAATTATTTCTAGATAATCTATAATACAATTCTTATCCATTCATATTAATAAAAAACACTATGGAATAGCCATTTTTAAATACTGGTTAGTTTTCCCAGTTTCATTTTTTTGTATATAATTTAAAAAATTTTTTTTAAAAAATAATTTTCAAATTTCCATATACTTTTTCATATTTAAAATATTCAGAAAAATTCATATTTCTCAAAAAAAAAATAAAAATGCATATAGTAATATGTAATCCTGATTTTTCGTACCTTCTGAAAGTAGGAATTTTTGAAAATTTGGTTAATTTTACCCTGCTTTATATATTATATAATATATATATATATATATATATATATATATATATATATATATATATATATATATATATATATATATATATATATATATATATATATATATATATATATATATATATATATATATAGGAAAAAAATAAAAAAAAAAAATATATATATTTTATATATAAATATATATTTATATTAATATAAATACTAAAAGTATACATATATAACACATAAACTTGGCTATATATTATATAATACATATCCAACACCCACCCATTTATAATACCCTATTCGGCCTATTTGATCATTAAAATACTGCAACAGAAAACTTCCCAAAAAGTAATATACAAACCTAATTGCAATCTAATTTATAACCATTAATACGTGCTGGCACCCTCTGTCTCCGAAAAACTTAACGAAAAAAAAAAATAAAGTTCGCAATTAAATCAACAAACCTGCCAAGTTATAAGGAATTGAAATGATAGGCTTCAAAAAACAGTCTTGTTACTCTCCTATAACAGCTTTCGTCATTTTAATAAATTTATATAAACACTAACTAAAAATATGATCAAAGACCTCAAACAGCATAAAAACCTAAATAATTAATATATATAATTATATATATATATATATAAGTATATATATATATATAATATATATATATATATATTATATTATATATATATATATATATATATATATATATATATATATATATATATATATATATATACGTTTTTTTTTTTTTTTTTTTTTTTTTAATGATATATAATATATAATATATATATATATATATATATATATATATATATATATATATATATATATATATATATATATATATATATATATATATATATATATATGTGTGTGTGTGTGTGTGTTCCATTAGGAGTGCAGTTTTTAAAGGAGAAATTGTCTCAAACAGCTTAGCTTTGCTTTGCTTTTAAGCTTTATTCCTTAATCTAATTACAAATACACAAATGATTTAACCACCAATAAGGATTATTTCTTCTTTAATATTTGTCTTACAAGCACCGTGACTCTCCTTACCATTTTTACTTTTATTTACTTTTCTAATGTTGATGTTTTATTAATAATAATAAAAAGCTAATTAAATGATGTTTTAACATTCAACTTGATATCACAGAATAAATCCTGTGGCAGCTATGTCTGATGCCGAACTGCCTCTCCCTAATCCCTGTGTTATTGAAGGCATGTTATGTCACAAGAGAAGCTTGTCTCTTATTGGATGATTTGAATGCTGCATGGCATTATTATTTCAACTATAATAAATTTTATTTAACAAAATCTTAATTAATTTTTAAGGAACCTAAAAGCATGAAGGGTTATACCAAAGATAATACATCTTCATAATAAGCCATTAATAAAACAACACATATTATGCTTATGAAAGAGAATGCTGAGCCACTACAGATACTTTGTTTGCCACAGGGGGGTGGGGGGGTGGAAATTGTGCCAACTTTATTGCATAGTCTTTTTTCCTCTCCTCAAAAGTTTCAACGTTTGAAGGTACTTGAATATTTTGTCCATGGTCATTCGCAGTTATTAATTTGGAATTTCTCTGAGTAAAGCAAACATTTATTTGATCCAGAAAAATTGTGAAATCACCACAGAATTTTTTTTTAAATGTCTGCCTTTTTATTCTACCTTTTAGCTATTCTTTCCATCTCACCTTTCAGTAACTTAAAGCTGAGATGTAAGTTCCAAAATTACCTTTATTCTGCATAGAAAGTTTTACTCTTTTGGAAACTGATCGTTAAGGAATGCTTCATTCACAAGTCATGGAGTGTACTTGAACCATTGTAAGGGAGGGATAGAGAAAGTACCAGGAGTAAACAAATTCCTGATAGAAAAGGTTAACGATATAGTGAGAAGGTTTAGAAGGAAATATCCTATATAGTACAAAAAATAGGTTTAGGGAGGAGATCCAGATAGAAGAAGGAAATGAAGTTCACATATTGGGTGAAAAGTCTTATACAGAAGGATTCAATTCAGGGACCACTCATCTTATGAGCAATAAAACAATTCAGAGACTAAATTATTTATGAAACTCATGAAAAATATTATTACTATTATTAAATATTATAGTGTGTTATTTACAAAATCATCTCCAGAAACCCTACCATTAATTAAGTAATTTCTCTTTTAAATCAGTATTTAAATATTTTCATTAATGATTGTTCTTACCAACTTGTTGGTATTACTTTTCTTAACAAAACCAACAATAATTGCATTAATACTTCCTTATATGTTGGTACAACTGGCAAAATGCCAACAGAGACAAATGCTTCGCTTTTCTAAATGGATTTATTTACTGGATTTCAGAATCACACATTAGAAGCCTAAAAGATATTCTCATATTAATATACATGCATATAAATTAACACTGATTAATTACAATACCTTGGTGATGTGGCAAGGCTTATGAATCTGTATTTAAGATCACAGATTTAGTTTTTTTGGGACTAATGTAAAAGAACATTGGGATATAAGATTAACAATTCATTTTCCGTCAAAATATGAAATTAGTGTATGATTTAAATTTACAATTAATAAAATTAACATACCAAACTAATAAATTAAAAAATCAATTTGAAACATATTTGATTACCTCCAATGTTCCAAATCCAATGTATACTAAAATATTAGAATAACTTCCAATATATCATGTCTTTCAAAAATTCTTCATCGATGATTAACAATCAAGACTTTAAAAACCTTGGATACAAAATATGTTTAGCAAAAGTATTCTATCTGAAATTTATAAAACCAAAACTTTTTTTTTTTTAAAGAAAAACATGACTACTACCTAACCTACCTAATCTCCTTCACCAGAAAGGATAACTTCATTATTTTACAAATGACATTTTACTAATAATAATAGTTATTAATAAGTTGTGCTTTTCTGCTTCAAAGATTGTTAACATGCTTATTAATAGCTTCAAGATAGTTTTGTACTGAAGGGTTCATAGGGCCAATGTCTCAAACAGCATTTTGCACAATGACCTAAGCTCTCCTTTCTGCTAATGAAGCAACTAAGTTTGTATTCATCTGATTTGATATCCCTTCTTGTGGTTGAATTTCATTATTTATGTAGTGTCTAGGATTAATTGATTACCTAGATGGATTTGTGGTCACAACTGGATCACATTCCATACGGTATATATATATATATATATATATATATATATATATATATATATATATATATATATATATATATATATATATATATATATATATATATATATATATATATATAAAGAACTGCCATTAAAACAATTGGAAGCTAAAGGTGTTGCTATTACTCGTCTTTTAATATCAGAAAAAGCTACTGGACTTTTTGGACGCCCAACTGTTACTTTAATTCCTAAGCATCATGGCGGCACATCAAATATTAAGCACCTACCATCTCATACGTTTTCCTCTGGTAAGTAGTTATTTTATTATATTGAATGCCTCCATGTCTGTTATCAGAATTCAGTATCCTCTACTCAAAATTCTAAGTGTATATATATATATATATATATATATATATATATATATATATATATATATATATATATATATATATATATATATATATATATATATATATATATATATATATATATATGATGGGTAATTAAGAATTTTTTTATGATCATGACAATTATAGTAAATTTGACATTTATGATAAAATAGAAAAGGTACTGTATATTTTAATATCTCATACATGTTGACGGTGGATGTGTGGCAGGTGAATGCCATCCTGCTGAAAATAACCAATACGAAATTACTCTTCTTCCAAAATGAATTACTACCTCATTGAAGAAATTCATTTACAAATTTTATTAACTTATGACCAGTACTTTGATATCAGTAAGTGCATATCTGGAGCTGAGAGTGAGTGGGACACCCTGTAGCATCTTCAGAACATTGATTTAAAAATTTTCATTTGTGAGGTGAGAACAAAGACAGACATGCAAAATTCTAGTACTTTAAATTTAGAACTCTTAAATTATGATTCAGAAATGATCTTTTCTCCAGTTTCTGGGGTAATTTGATTTCATCTCGGAGTGCATATTTAATGCCCACTATTAAACAGTCTTCCTTCCTTAATAGAAGAAGATGGAGTAGAGAGATATTTATAAACCAATATATAAGTAAATTAATCAATAAAATAATCTGCAGAAAATTGACAATGATGATGAAATGAGAAAAAATTTGACAAGTTTTCTGATGGTGATGACAATTAATCGTCCCTTCACTAATATATATATATATATATATATATATATATATATATATATATATATATATATATATATATATATATATATATATATATATATATATATATATATCAGAGGTGGGCGCGCAAATTTTAAAACTTTAGAGCGCAAATGCAAATGCAAAAGCGCACATTTTTTCAAAAAATTTAGTCCGCAAATGCAAAAGCGCACATGTCTGCAAATAAAAAAAAATTTTTAAAGCAAAATTTTAGAGCAAAAAAAAAAAAAAAAAAAAAATAGAATTTTTTTTTAAATTTTATTTATTTTTAAATTTTATTTGAAAGATGCAAATATATAACAAAAAATGAGAAAGAATTTATTATTATTTATTCAGCCATCTATGATCTCTTCCTCCAAGTAGCTCTCCTCTTGCATTCTGAAAAGGGTCATATTCCCTTTCATGAAAATAAATTTTTCAAAATTGCTGGATGCAATGGCTGCCCTCTTTGGTCTTAGAAATGTCAGAGCCTTGACTAAACAACCTCTCCACGGCCGCTGAGCTGGGTAATGGGGTATTATACTTCATAAACAAGTCCTCCCAGACCTCTTGGTATTCACACGGAAAAAGGTTCCTAGTGAGAGGGGTATTGTGGTGAACATTTACTGCATCCCAGCTATCCAAGGTTTGTCACAACTTCTCCTCCAGAGGTGTCTACTGGATATATGGGGCCTTCAGTTTCTGAAATATTTAGAAATGGTATCAAGAACTCAAATCTTTTTAAGTTTCATTTGAACATTATGTCAGTGTATTATAATATATATATATATATATATATATAATATATATATATATATATATATATATATATATATATATATATATATATATATATATATATATATATATATATATATATATATAGTACAAGAGATGCTTAAAGTTTGTTCTAAATTATAAAAATAGCTCACCTTAAATGGGTCCATTTCAGATTCAGTCCCATCAACTTCAGTGCCTTGATGTGGAGGAGTAAAATTCGATGCAATATTACACTTTATTTCCTCCAATATCCTCGTCTTGACAACTGGATACTTCCCCTCATTTAACCTATGTAACACTCCGAGTTTGAAGTGAGGGTGCAGAGCTGTTGCCATAAGCAAATCACAATCATCAAAAATCCTGCTGAACCTCGGTTCAAATCCCTTTTCTTTTCTATATATAATATATATATATATATATATATATATATATATATATATATATATATATATATATATATATATATATATATATATATATATATAACAATATTTTTATTATCGAGGACAATTTGATATTTTTAAAATCGATATTTTTTTTATATATCGGCATTCATAGTTTAAGTATTAACTTTTAATTAGCAGAAAGAGTAATAAAATTTGGCTGATTAAATAAGAAACTGAAATATAAGCCCAAAATTGTTTTTTTAAGAAAAATGACGAAGCGCAAATTGGTAAACGCTAATTTCAAAAAATTTCTGCAAAAGCGCAAATTTGCGCTTTTGCTCTCTTAAAAAAGTTGTTAAGCGCAAAATGCAAAAGTGCACATGTTCGAAATTTCGCGCAAAGCGCAAATTGTGCTTTTGCGCTTTTATTTGCGCTTATGCCCACCTCTGATATATATATATATATATATATATATATATATATATATATATATATATATATATATATATATATATATATATATATATATATATATATATATCATATATATATATATATATATATATATATATATATATATATATATATATATATATATATATTATATATATATATATATATATATATATATATATATATATATATATATATATATATATATATATATATATATATATATATATACCGACCGGGGCCCCGGCCCCGGCCCCGGCTAAAAATCAGGGAAAACCGGGGTTGCCGGCCGGGGTTAAAATGGCAAATTATACAAATTTTTTTTTTTTTTTTTTTTAATTTTCAGCCGATTCTGCTGAAACTTTCAGTTATATAGATTTTTTTACCGGTAAGAAAAGTCCATTTCTAGCGTTTTTCCGAGTCTATTACGGTTAAAAGTTTTTTTTTTTTTTTTTTTTTTTTTTTTTTAAATTTTACCCTTTTTTAATGAATGGCGGTGCCAAACCACTTTTTAGAATGAGCTGAAAGTTGGACTATTTATTCAAAATTATAATGGGATACAAAAGTCTCTAATAGACTTTTGTTCCCAGAGTTATAGAAAAAATGTTATAAGCCAAAAACTGACCAACTTATAGAAAAAAAATTTTTTGAACTAAAAAAATCACCTTTTCAGACAAAATTTTTTAAAAAAAAATACAACTATGACATTTCCTATTTTTGGTGTGTATAGAGGAGGGGTGGGGCTACAAATTCCTCTATGTACTTTATTCGATGACATTCGTTGGTTTTGAGATATAGCCTTCAAAAAGGTCCATTTTTGGCCAAATTTCAAAAATTCCCAAAGTTTGAGAGGCTATATCTCGCTTCAAACAAAGAGCATTTAAAAATGCACTAAATAAATAATTGTTGCCCTGTTCCTCTTCTAAACAATATTCACAAATAAAAAAAATAGTAGGTAGCGTTTTTTTTTTAAATAATTTTTTCCTCCAGAAGGGTACGATTTTTGCAATTTTTTTTCAAAAAAATTCTTTTATAACTTTTTTTCTAGACGTGATATCAAAAATCTATTCCCACCAATGCAAGAAATTGGGGCAAGGGTATTCAGTTAAATTTTCAGCTCATGTGGACCAGTGGTTTGACCCAGTTATTCATTTTTTTCAACTTTGGGTCCAAATAAGTTTCAAACCGTTATAGACTCAAAAAAATGCTCGAAATCAACTCAGAACTTCGTGAAAAAATTCACATACTTTGAAAATTTCAGCTCAATCAGTCAAATAATAAAAAAAATTTCAAACAAAATAAAAGAAAATTAAGATTTTTTTTCTTTTCTGTTTCTTTTGACCGCTCCTTTTCTGCTAGTGAATGTTCATCTTTGTGTTTTGATTTTAGATACTCCAAAAAGATTTGGTTGAAATTTTTTTTACTTGTAGCACCCGGAGGTTCTCTTCTAATTTTCTGACTGCAGATGTTACATTTAGCTATTTCGAGCCTATCCTGAAACATTGTAAAGTATTCAAATACTGCAGAAGCTGATCTTTTAGCCATATTGACTGAAAGTATAAACAAAATAATAATTTTTAAATAATGCAGCTAAATGATACAAGTTTGATACATGGCAATAAAATAACAATGATATGTATAAATACAGGTTAAATTGATAATTTTATATCTTACATTTTTTCAAACTTTACCTTAGGGTCTTACCTAGGTAAACCTGTTAAATCACTATTATGAATTAGAATAATTTTTTTTTTAATTTTTGTACTTTTTTTAAACTTTGAATATACAAAACTGTAATTTTCTGTTGTTTTTTTTTTTAGAGAAAATGCATATAATCATTAATTTAAGTGAATGTTGCCTATTCTACTCCTTCCTTACAATTAAATAAATCTTATATCTAATTTTCTTAACCTAAATTTCAGTGCTTTTGACCTCTTTACAAATTTTAGGAAACCCTGGCCATAACCCCGGCCCCGGCCCCGGTTGGTCCCTATATATATATATATATTAGAGGTGTACCAGAATTGAAATTAGCTGGAATCTACAAAAAAGTTCTGTCCAGAACTGGAAATTTTTTATGAAATTTATCTATAAAGAAATGCAAAAACAAAATTTTCTATATAACTTCAACATAAATCATATATATATATATATATATATATATATATATATATATATATATATATATATATATATATATATAGGATGGAGTGAAGTATCGGTTCGATCGGTATCGGCAAGCATCGGCATATTTTCCGATACCGGTATCGGTATCGGCCTTTTCAGTATCGGTATCGGAAAAAATTATTGGTATAAAAGTATCGGTATCGGTAGTATATCGGCAAGTATCGGCATATTTTCAGGTATCGGGTATCGGTTTCGGGGAATTTTTAGGTATCGGTATCGGTAAAAATTTTGGTATCGCTCCATCCCTAATGTATATATATATATATATATATATATATATATATATATATATATATATATATATATATATTATATATATATATTAGGGATGGTGAAGTATCGGTATCGGTATCGGCAAGTATCGGCATATTTTCCGATACCAGTATCGGTATCGGAATTGACCTTTTCAGTATCGGTATCGTATCAAAAAAAATTTTAGGAGTAAAGTATCGGTATCGGTAATGGTATCGGGTATCGGCTTTAATTTTTAGGTATCGGTAAAAATTTTGGTATCAATTATATATATATATATATATATATATATATTATATATATATATATATATATTGTTAAAATTTTAACTGGGGGTTTAAAGTAAAGTTATGGTGATTATTGAATACGAGAGTCAAGTGACTAAATGTAGCTCTCTCACCATTTGGGAACAACGATATCCCCAAAGGAAAGTTTCAATAACTTTCTACAGTTACAACTGTCTCTGAACTTATACCAATTTAAAAATATAAGACTATGTGTTACGTACCAGTGCTAACTCCAAAAAAAAATGATTGATGAGATGATAAATAGGAAGGCTCTTGAAATCAAGTCACAAAGCAGAAGAGGAGATAAGCTTCTTAAAGTTAGGTAAACATGCGACACAACACTCAAGCAAGAAAAATAAAAAAATATAGAATTAGAACAAATAATGATGCCCACACATGCAAGCGAGAGTATTAGAGGAACAATTAGGGTGAAAATAATTACCTGAGCAAGTGTACAGGAAGTACTCCTCTCATAGACTTCCACTCACATGTGGGAAAAATAATAAACGAATAATAATAATGATTTAATAAAATAATATATATATATATATGTGAGGTTTTATAATGAGGTTGAAACTTAAGAGTATCCCTGGGTTAATTGCAACTAATTGCAGCAATAAGAATATAATACACACATTCAATCACTCAATCACTGATACACTGCGCTGGCACACTAGTACTGTAAAACATTACACACAACATAACACAAAATAATAATAAATAATAATATGAACCGTAATATAGTTTTTCTTTTATGCAATGGAGAATGATGTAACAAAATATAGGTTAATAATAAATTTATAAATTTTTTTTATCACTTAATCCTAAGTTGTATCAATCTTATGAAAATAATTTTATTACCTTCATAATTTTTATAGTATGAAGATTAGTCTTTATTGGCTTTTTACACTCAATTTCCAACTCCTCTGTATATTAAAGGAGATATAATTATGACACTGTA
>SEYY01000522.1:42500-54144 GCA_009176605.1 Armadillidium nasatum | reverse complement strand
GTCTCGTCCAGAGATCTTCCAAAGAAGTGATGCCCCAGAAGATTTTGGGGCGACAGTTGGAAGGACAGTGTAAAAGAAAGTGTTTCACGGTCTCCGGGGCCTTTTGCATCTGGTACAAGTGGGAGATGTTGCCTGGTTTATTTTGAATTTGTGTTTGTAATGTTGTAAGTTTGGGTGGTGCCCGCATCTCAATCTTGCTAAGTGAGGTTTGTAAGTGTCTTGGGAGGTTGTTGAAGTCGGGGTTTATTTCGGGAGGGGGTTCGTTAAGGATGCTGTTTGGAGGTCTGTTGATCATATATGAATGTGTTAGTTGAGTGTGTATATGTTTGGTTGTTGTGGTATTGGGGGGAGGAGGGGGGGTGATGTGATTTAGGATCTGTTTGTAAAAGGCGCCGGTGGACGATGGAGGCTGTGTTAGTCTCTGTGGGGTAGGTTGGAGGAGAGTATTGTGACATGGGTGTGTGGGTAGACGTGTTTTTGCGTAAAATTGGGTGCCTATCATTTCGAGGTGATTCCTTATAGGTAGTATCTTGGTTTCGTTATGTAGGTGTTGTTGAGGGGTTGTGCGTGTGCAGCCGGTGATGGTGCGAAGGGCTTTATTTTGCGTTATTTGGAGTGTCGTTAAGTTTTTTGTCGGAGAGCAGAGGGTGCCAGACAGGGGAGGCGTAGTTAATGGTGGGGCGTATAAATTGTTTGTAGATTGCAATTGAGGTTTGTATGTTGTTGTTTATGTCTGTGTTGGCCACTGTTTTGAGGATGTTGAGTTTTCTGTTTGCGGCTGATGGTGGTATTTTGAATGTGCTTGGAGAAAGTGAGGTGAGTGTCAAATGTTAGGCCGAGAATTTTTGGGGTTTTGTTGAGGGGTATGGGGGTGTTGTTTAGTAGGACTTGTGGGTGGGTGTTGGATATGTGTTTGTCTGTTGTTATAAGGGTTATGGAGGATTTGTTTGGGGATGCCGTCATCCTGTTTTCTGCTAGCCAAGTTTGGAGTTGTGTTATGTAGTCTTGTGTGAGAAGTGTTGCGGTGGTGAGGTTTTTGTGAGTGGTGGTAATAGTTATGTCGTCGGCGTATGATATTATGCGGGTGAAAGTTGTTTGGGGTTGAGGGAGGTCTGCTGTGTACAGGTTGAATAGAGTGGGGGAGAGTATGGCTCCTTGCGGAACTCCGTTCTTTAAGTTGATGGTACGTGATTTATGGCCGTTTTGTTGTATTTGGGCGGTTCTTCCTGATAGGAAGTTGGTTAGCCATTTCTTAGTGTTTGTTGGGATGTTGGATTGGAGGATTTTATGGATAAGATTATGTTTCGGGACAGTATCGAAGGCTTTGTTTATGTCAATTGCTATTAATATAGTTTTGTGATAAGGCTTATGGTTTAGTCCGTTTATTATAGGTTGGATGATGTTGGTAAGTGCAGTGGTGGTGGAGTGGTTGGGTTTGAACCCGTGTTGGAAGTTTTGTTGTGGGATGAATTGGAGGATAGAATTTAGGATTAGTTTTTCAAGAAGTTTTGAGATGGTGGATAATAGGGAGATTGGGCGGTAGGAGGAGGGGTTTGAAGGGTCTTTGCCAGGGTTTTAGTTTAGGGATGATTAATGCTTTTTTCCATTGGGGGGGGGATATAGTTGAGTTGGATGGATTTGTTGAAGATGGAGGTTATGTATGTGATTGTGTGGTTGGATAGGTGTTTTAGGTGAATATTTGATATGTTGTCTGGTCCTGTTGCTGGAGAGTTTTTGATAGTTTTAATGGTGTTTTGAGTGTTTGTGGGTGTGATGACGTTTAAGTTGTTTTGGTTGTTGCGTAGCTTTTTCAGTTTTCTTATTATTTTCCTGTTTTGTGGGTGGGTAGGTAAGCTACTTTGCTTAGCGAAGTGTGTGGCCAGTAGGTTGATGTGTTGTTTGGGAGTTAATGGGGTTTGTGTAGTGGGATTGGTTGGAGTTTCGTGAGTGTGAAGTGGGTTGTTTTTTGCGTTGTGGATTGTGTGGATTGTTTTCCAGACTCTTTTGCTGTTTGTGTTGTCCAAGTTTTTGATGAGGAAGTTTTTGGTAGTTGTTGGTTGTGTGAGTTTTTATTTGGGTCGATATTTGATTGTTTAGGGTTTCTAATTGTGTTTTGGTGAGTTGTGTGGGGTTGTTTTGGCGTTTTAGTGCGTTCCTTTGTTTTATGAGAGAAGTGATTTCGGGGGAGAGGTTTGGTTTGTATTTTTTAATGTGGCCTTTAGGGATGAAGATGTTGGCTGCTTTCTGGATTGTGTGGGTGAGATGTTGAATTGCTGATTTGAGGGAGGATATGTTTGTAATTTCGTTTGTTGTGAGGTTTTCGTCTATGTAATTGGAGAAACCGGTCCAGTCTGCTTTTTTGTAGTTGGTAAATGTAGTTTTAGATTTGTGAGTGGGTTTGTTTTTGATGTGGTATTTTATAATTATTGGTATGTGGTCGGAGTTTAGATCGGTTTCGGTGGTCCAGTGTAGAAGAGGGTGAATGTTTGAGGAGCAAAAGGTGATGTCTGGTGATGTGGGGGATTGGTTGGTTTGCGGGGGGATTCTGGTATGGAGGTTTTTGTTGTTAAGTATGTTGAGATGTTCCAAGTGTTCGATGATGTGTGTTCCTCTTTGGTCGGAGGCTTGGTTTTTGTACCAGGTCGGGTGGTGGGCATTGAAGTCTCCGCATAATAGGAGATTAGGGAGGTTTGTTATTGTAGTAAGGTTAGGTAAGTAGTTTAATGGACAGTGTCTGGATGTATGGTGTGGTATGTATAGGTTTACTAAATTGTGCGTAGTTTTGTTTAATTCTATTGAGAAGGTTTGAATTTTAGATATGTTGTCAGATTGCGTGTTTGCATGTTAGAGGATGTGTTGGAGTAATTTATAGAGTTGTGGATGAGAGTTAAAGTTTGTGATGGTTGGGTTTGTGTTGGGAGTAGATGGAGTCGTATTTGTAGAAAGTAGGGGGGAGTTGGTTTGTTGGAAGGTGGGCTTCTTGTATAAGCGCAATGTGGATGTTGTGTTTGTGTAGGAATGTTTCTAGTTCTTTGTGTTTGTTGTGGAGGCCGTTTATGTTGATTTGTAGGATATTTAGTGTATAGATGTGGGAATTACGATTGATAGGGTTTAAAGTGGTAGGGGGGGTGCAAATTTGACAATTCCAATTGTGGTTTGTAGGTGGGAGTCTTTGAAATGGGGAGCATTGTCTGTGGATCCACTTGTGACAGTTTTGCATTTTATGGAGTCCCTCCTGACTATTTTGCTGCAGATCGGGCACTAACCAGATTACGGGCCCCGGATTTTCCTCTATGTCACCGACTTTTAGTAGGAGGAGGAGGAGATAACGCCAGCCTAATCTCCTCCTGAAATGGAAAAAAGGAGAAAGTATAGTAGGAGAGTGTTGAGAGATAGATTTGAAAGATCTCGGATTTCTCCGGACTGCGGCGAGGAGAACTTCCTTCGCTTGTGACCCCAAGCTTGCTCGGGGTGGGGGGGGGTGAAAAGGCTTTGCAGCAGCATCCTGCGGGGCTTCTGTATCTGAAATCCAGCTGGATACTGATGTCGGTCTTGCCACGTGAAGGCACCTTTCTGAAGACCTATATATATATATATATATATATATATATATATATATATATATATATATATATATATATATATATATATATATATATATATATATATATATATATATATATATATATATATATATATATATATATATAGTGATGGATCGCATGTCATATTTTCTCATTTGGATGCAATGCGGATGTATAATTTTCGCAAAGTGCGGAGGCGGATGTTAATTTTGATGATGATGCTAATATATATATATATATATATATATATATATATATATATATATATATATATATATATATATATATATATATATATATATACTATATATATATATATATATATATATAAAGTAGTATGCACATTCGTAGGGGTATAATTCTAGACATATACATCTGCATGAAATATTAGTTTAGGTAACATATATTTTCAAAAATGGCAATCTGGCACCCAATGCATCACTTCATTGATGCTTTTATAATTATTATGAATTTTGATTATTTAGGAGACCTTGTTGGCATATGGGAAAATAGCTGCAGTCAGGAAGGACAGATTGTTTCAGGAGTAGTTGCGAAAGTCACAGCAGGATCTATACAGATCGCTCTTGATGAGGAATCATCAGAATTAGAGGACTTGGCTGAAGATACTTTGGTTAGAATTCATAAATTGGCAAATGATGTAAGTGTTACAAAAAAAATTCTTTTAAATTTTTACAATATACAATGTTTAACCATAGTTTTTTTATTTAGTTTTATACACCATTATTTCAACGATAAATTTCATATTTGAATAGTATTTTATTTGAGTTCACGCTAATATTATCAGATAAGAAAGGACAGTTTTTGCCCTTGTTTAGATGGGGATGTTTGTTTAGATGTTTTGCAACTGGGGAGGTGTTAAGTTTTTAAAATGCCTTAGAACAATTTACATTTTTCAAATTTGTTATGCCTGTGTGTGTAAAGCAAAATAAGTAATTGAAACTTTTACTGTCTCTTGTATATTAATAGGTCACTTATAAGAGGATCAAACAAGGATTAGAGAATATCGAAAAGTTTTCTAGAGAGTCTTCTAATCATCTGATTCAAATTCTTTTCAATGAAGCTGATTTATATTATCCACTTCCCCAAGTTCCTGCAAAACTTTTGACAAAAAATGAGAAGTTAGATCTCTTTAATGGTAAGAACTTTTTCAAAAAATGTTTTTTGTTTTTCCATCGCAATTCATTAAAAGACTTTTTTGCAGTTTGTGTTTCTTAAATTTTTCGAAAGTTTATGTAACCTTAAGAGATCTACAGAATACTTACTGGATTCAGTGCAAAATTAAAAACTGTCATGCTTCAATACACGGGGTTTAAAAATATGTAAGTCTTGGAATGGGGAAAATATAATAGGGTTCCAGACTTTCCCAGTAGAGGACGTGAAAGAGATTAGGGTAAGGGAGCAAGATTGAGAAATGAAGAGACTGGAATGACGAATCACACAGCTCCCCTTAAATGAAGAGATAGTTAAGAGTTTATATTATTTATATTTAATTCAAACATCTTGGAAAAATATTTAATATGTTATAACAATAAAAAAAAAAGTTAATCTCAGTTTTAAAGTATTTTTCTCCCCTCTCTTTCTTTCTCTTTTCATTGTTTTCTAACGTAGAGTTTCTCTATGTACTCTTCAATTTTCAGTAAGTATGTTGTTTAGAACCCTGTGAGAGATAATGAAGTTCTATATTTTGCCTACCTAAATAGATAAGATTTATATTGAGAATAAAGTTTGATAGAAACTTTAATTTCGGCTCAAATCACTCAGGATTCTCCAACCCAATCATGGACATAAGTTCAAAACACGAGAGAATTATATATATATATATATATATATATATATATATATATATATATATATATATATATATATATATATATATATATATATATATATATATATATATATATATATATATATATATATATATATATATATATATATATATATATATATATATATAAATAGACAGAGTTAGTTTTACACATTATTGGTTATGTTTGTAGTAATATTTTGTATCTATTACCTTCAGAAAAATTGGACGAATCCCAGGTAAATGCAGTTAAATTCGCATTGATGCAAAAAGAATTAGCTGTTATTCATGGACCTCCAGGGACTGGAAAAACCACTACCTTAGTAGAAATAATTCTTCAGCATGTTAAGCTAGGCTGCAAGGTAACATTATTATTATTATCATTATTATTATTTTAATGACACTAGTCATCAAATTTTGGAAGATCGAATGTTATGGTTAAAAGAATATAAATCTTTGTTCTTTGGGCAGCTGAATACGTAAATTAAGTTTAAATTGTTTTATTAATATATGTTTTTGAGATATAATATGTTCAGAAGTATTTGTCAGTGGTAGGGTTGGCCAAGCTTCGGAATTTTCAGCACCACATCACATCAGTTCGTCGTACATCGTACTGCACCAGCAGTCATTCGTTACGCACCACACATAAATGCAGTGCACCTCACCGCACCGACATATACAATTGAAGAATATATATATATATATATATATATATATATATATATATATATATATATATATATATATATATATATATATATATATATATATATATTATATATATAAATAGTTGGAATTTGGCCGGGGCCGGGGCCGGGGTTTCCTAAAATTTGTAAAGAGGTCAAAAGCACTGAAATTTAAGGTTAAGAAAATTAGATATAAGGTTTATTTAATTGTAAGGAAGGAGTAGAAAAGCCAACATTCACTTAAATTAATGATTATATGCATTTTCTCCAAAAAAAAAAAAATCAAAAAATTACAGTTTTGTATAGTTAAAGTTAAAAAAAAAGTACAAAAAATTAAAAAAAAAAAATTTCTAATTCATAATAGTGATTCAACAGGTTTACTTAAGTAAGACCCTAAGGTAAAGTTTGAAAAAATGTAAGAAAGGAAATTATCAATTTAACCTGTATTTATAAATATCATTGTTATTTTATTGCCATGTATCAAACTTGTATCATTTAGCTGCATTATTTAAAAATTATTATTTTGTTTATACTTTCAGTCAATATGGCTAAAAGATCAGCTTCTGCAGTATTTGAATACTTTACAATGTTTCAGGATAGGCTCGAAATAGCTAAATGTTAACATCTGCAGTCAGAAAATTAGAAGAGAACCTCCGGGTGCTACAAGTAAAAAAATTTCAACCAAATCTTTTTGGAGTATGTAAAATCAAAACACAAAGATGAACATTCACTAGCAGAAAAGAGCGGTCAAAAAAAAAAAAAAAAAAAAAATTTTAATTTTCTTAATTTTGTTTGAAATTTTTTTTTATTATTTGACTGATTGAGCTGAAATTTTCAAAGTATGTGAATTTTTTCACGAAGTTCTGAGTTGATTTCGAGCATTTTTTAAAGTCTATAACGGTTTGAACTTATTTGGACCCAAAGTTGAAAAAAATGAATAACGGGTCAAACCACTGGTCCACATGAGCTGAAAATTTAACTGAATAATCCTTTGCCCCAATTTCTTGCATTGGTGGGAATAGGTTTTTGATATCACGTCTAGAAAAAAGTTATATAAGCACTTGAAAAAAAATTTGCAAAAATCGTACCCTTCTGGAGAAAAAATTATTTTATAAAAAAACGCTACCTACTATTTTTTTTTTATTTGTGAATATTGTTTAGAAGAGGGCAGGGCAACAATATTTTTTAGTGCATATTTAAATGCCTTTGTTTGAAGCGAGATATAGCCTCTCAAACTTTGGGAATTTTTGAAATTTGGCCAAAAATGGACCTTTTTGAAGGCTATATCTCAAAACCAACGAATGTCATCGAATAAAGTACATAGAGGAATTTGTAGCCCCACCCTCCTCTATACACACCAAAAATAGGAAATGTCATAGTTGTATTTTTTTTTTTTAAAATTTTGTCTGAAAGGTAGATTTTTTTAGTTCAAAAAAATTTTTTTTTCTATAGTTCGTCAGTTTTTGGCTTATAACATTTTTCTATAACTCTGGGAACAAAAGTCTATTAGAGACTTTTGTATCCCATTTAATTTTGAATAAATAGTCCAATTTTCAGCTCATTCTAAAAAGTGGTTTGGCACCGCCATTCAATTAAAAAAGGGTAAAATTTCAACAAAAAAAAAAAAAAAAAAAAAAAAAAAAAAAAAAAAAAAAAAAAAAAAAAAAAAAAAAAAAAATTTTAACCGTAATAGACTCGGAAAAACGCTAGAAATGGACTTTTCTTACCGGTAAAAAATCTATATAACTGAAAGTTTCAGCAGAATTGGCTGAAAATTTAAAAAAAAATAAAAAAGTTTAAGTATAATTTGCCATTTTAACCCCGGCCGACAACCCCGGTTTTCCCTGATTTTTGGCCGGGGCCGGGCCGGTCGGTTCATACCCTGACCTCTAAAGTGGTAAGACAGAGTGTAACTTCTGTACTACGACAGTTCAAAAGGAAAACTCATGAACAATGTCATGCAAACCATCTGAAAGGATTCCTCCAACTGCACTCGGATACAGGGCAACAGGTCAGTTGAACTGTTGTGGTACTGAGGTAACTCTATGTCTTACCAGCTTTGAGGTCGGGGTTCAATTCCAAGTATAGCAGACTTAAACAGTTCATATATATATATATATATATATATATATATATATATATATATATATATATATATATATATATATATATATATATATATATATATATATATATATATATATATATATATATGAGTGTGTGATTTTTTCTTTATAGGTATTAGCAGTTGCACCCTCAAATTTGGCAGTAGATAATTTACTTGAGAAATTAGTTGAGTCATCCGTTAATGTTGTGAGAGTTGGCCATCCTGCAAGAGCAACACCTAAAGCCCAACAGCGATCATTAGATGCCATTATCCATAACAGGTAAAGTAGCTCATCAAATTTAAAAAAGATCTCTAATTTGAATTGTTAATATTCATTTTAACTATGGACTGCCTTTCTGAATTTACTTCAGATGCATATTAAATCTTCAACAGAGTTTGTTTGGCATCTAGTTAGATCTCAAGATGAAAAATAAACGCTCTGTAGTATATTTTCAAATATGGTTATTAATAATGAAAAATGTTTTGCTTGATGATTTTTAAACTCTATAGAAGATCCGAAACGGGGAAGTAGAGTGACGAGTAGAGTTTCTATTCAATCCCTTATTGCACTTTTTTTTTTATTGGGAAATATACAGTTTTTAAAACCATGTGCTTTTCCTTCGTCATAAATTGTTCTTGGAACATCCATACTTTAAGTAAGCATATCACTCTACAACGAGTTTGATGATTTTTATTTTAAACAGTTTTCACTAGTGGGGTGTCGTATCACACTGAATTGATGTGTGTAAAGGTTTCTTAAATTTGCATCTGCTTTTCCTGAATTACGTGGAAGGTTTAATTTTCTTAAAATATCTTCACTAACCAAATTACCAACCAGCCTACACACACACACATTTGAGGTTAGATCACCACTCCCTTCTCACTTCAATGTGCTAGTACTAAATGATGATTCAAGTCGGGCTGCTTTTGTAAGAGCTTTTTAGCTTTCTTGAGTTTCGTAGCAGAATGTGCAGCACCACTGCATTTCTTTTCAGTGGTGGTTTTGTCTACTGGCTCAATTTATCCAGACCCTTTTATGTCTCTGCCTATTAACTTGTGCCTTTCTTGACTGCTGAAAGCTTGCACTTGGTCTTCTTATTTCTTGTCTCTACTACCAAAACCACCTTGCCACCTTTCTTTCCATGTCACCCAGCTACCGTAGTTTTCTTTCAGATCGTTCCATTTCGGCACTTGTAGATGGAAGCAACCTCTTCCTCTTTTTCTGTCAACTGCGGTGTTCCTCAGTGTTCTGTTTTATCTCCAGCTTTATTCTTACTTTTCATTAACCATCTTCTGAACTGCACTTCTAACTCTGTTCATTCTTATGCTGATGACTCAACTCTACATTCTTCTACTCATTTCAAATCTGCTCCTATCTTCTTCGATGGCTCTCCCGTCTCACCTTTAAATAACATTAATATTCTTGGTCTAAACATAAACAATAAGCTGTCTTGGAAACCACATATCACAATGGTTGCTAAAGTGGCTTCTAAGAAGCTGGGAATTCTGTTCAGGTTGCGAGAATTTTTTTCTTCTGAGCAGATGCTCCAAAACTATATATATAAGGGTCTTATTCGCCCTTGTATCTAGTACTTTTTTTCGCATCTGGGGGGGCTCCGGCTCCTCTCTTCTGGATAGGGTTGAGTCTTAAGGTAAAAGATTAATAAACTGTACCCTACTTTCAAGCTCTTTTGACCCTCTATCTCTGCGTCGTGACGTTGGCGCAATATCTCTTTTTCTATAGGTACTACGAAGGCAGGTGCTCGAGGGAATTAGTCTCTCGCATTCCACCACCGTTGCGTCGTCCTCGTTTCACAAGAGGTGCCCTGCTTTCGCACGAATTTTGTATGGATGTAGGAAACCTCAGGCTAGCCCGTTGTGGTGCCTCCTTTCCAGTCACCTGTGTTGTGTGGAACTCTCTACCATCATCTATTTTTCCTCCTGTATTTAATCTTCTACTCTTCAAGGCTTCCGTTTGTGCCCACCTCAGGGATGTGCGTTGGGTGTGTTTGAGTGAGTTTTCTTCGTTTGTGTGTGTTCCCCCTCCTTGAAAAGGGCTCTGCCCGTGAGTGTTGGCGATCTGTAATATATATATATATATATATATATATATATATATATATATATATATATATATATATATATATATATATATATATATATATATATATATATATATATATATATATATATATATATATATTTATTTTTTTATTTATTTTTATTTTTTTTACTTACAACCTTTCCCACAATCGTGGGGTGGTATCTATCGCAGGCCACATCCATCCAAATACTCACCCCTTTACAAATCTTTTTCCATTCATTCCTATCCTCTGTCAACCGCACACCCTCCTCCCAATTCTTTCCTCTATCCCTTAACAGCTCCCTGACATTACTCATCCAGCTTCCCCTCGGTCTCCCCCTATCTCTTACACCCTCCACTTCTGAAACAAATATCTTTTTAGCCAATCTCTCTTCATTCATCCTACAAACATGTCCAAACCATCTCAGCATACTTCGTTCAGCTCTCTCAACCAAGCTCTTTCTCCATTCAAACATTTCTTTTATTCTAACATTCCTGATTCTATCTCTTCTACCAACTCCACAAATCGCTCTTAGACCTTTCATTTCGAAAACTTCTATTTTTTTCCTCTTTCTAGCGTTCAACCTCCATACTTCACTCCCATACATAACCACTGGTATACAACATGCCTCAAACATTCTCACCTTCACCTCCCTTTCTATGACCTCATCACTCATATTTACATCAACCTCTCCAAAAATCACCCCCAGATACTTAAATACAGTGACTATCTCCAATTTTCCTACTACTTATATATATTATTTATATATATATATATATATATATATATATATATATATATATATATATATATATATATATATATATATATATATATATATATATATATATATATATATATATATATATATATATATATATATATATATATATATATATATAATATATAATATAATTTTTATATATATATATATATATATATATATTATATATAATATATATATATATATATATATATATATATATATATATATATATATATATATATATATATATATATATATATATATATATATATATATATATATATATAAATACCGAAGCGATTCTCTCCAACATGGTGGCGTGTATTTCATATTCTTTCCCTTCTACTAAACCTAACAAACCTTGGTTTAACTCTGCTTGATCTCGTGTTATCCTCTGCAGAGGTGCTGCCATCAGGGATCACCGTCATCTTCAAACTTCAGAAACTTAAGGAACTTATATTTTGCCCAAAATCGAGCAAAATCTATCCTTCGTAACACCAAAAACCTTTCTCCATAGAAAATGCAGTAATTTTTCTTGTTGTTCTTTCTGTCGTCCTTTCTGGCGTTTTGCAAAAAATGAAAATGTCAA
>SEYY01000522.1:0-37500 GCA_009176605.1 Armadillidium nasatum | reverse complement strand
AAGTTACTTAAATGACAAATACAGTAGATAGTCGATAATGGGTTAAAGAGAAGTTACTTAACAATTAATTGTTGGATTCTCTTGCAGAATAACCTGACGAGAATAACTATATATATATATATATATATATATATATATATATATATATATATATATATATATATATATATATATATATATATATATATATATATATATATATATATATATATATATATATAGTCAGTAACTGTGGACCAGAATATTATGGATCAGTCTATGGCGTTAAGGTTGAATTTTACACCCAGATAGTAATACCAGTGATTAAGGTTGTTACTTCAAAGATTACGTACTCTACCAACTCTCGAGATGGATAATTGGCCAAATTGAATGCACAGTATTATTATTATTAGTATTATCTTTACCACAGTGTTCTTCAGTAATAAAAGTAACCTTTATTAAATAACGTATTAATTATAAATATAGAAAATTATCAAAATATTCACAACTTACCCTTGGATAATCTGTATATATATAATAATAATAATGCCCAACTGTATATTATAATTTAATCTGTTATTTCAATCCTACAATAGGACCTTAATTCATAAGACTTACATTATCAAAATGGAAAATTTATTCAAAAATTAAAATAAAATGAAATTTGACATAGGAGAATAACATTAACGCATCTAAGAATATAAACACGTTAACATCACTACCCCTTCATGCTCTCCATCAAGGGACAATGGCACATGCACAGTTATAAAATACAAGCACTAATCTTCGCGACAAAAAGCGTAACATCGTGGGCAAAGAAAGCTCTTAAGCGTATTCAGAAAAAATTCCTTGCAACCCGAAACGAGAAAAATATACTCCGCAGCAGCCACCACCTCTTTCAGTATATATATATATATATATATATATATATATATATATATATATATATATATATATATATATATATATATATATATATATATATATATATATATATATATATATATATATATATATATATATATATATATATATATGACGTAGTCTATCTGGAAATGATGAGAGTATCCCCATTGAGCACTACCCACGTAGTGTTAGACCAGGCTGGTTCTCTCCTCTGCACTTTATTGCCTTCAGGTTCGTCCTTTTCGTGTTCCATATCAGAGGGTATCTTTAAGAGTACCTTCGAATACATCCCTCCCCTTTCTTGATATGTCGTCCACAGTGATGGGGTTGATGCCATCTAGACTTTGTCGCCGGCTTACTTTGGTACACAATCTTTTTTTCATTAATATCTCTTTCAGGTCTTTATTCTAATTTCCCCCTTGTTGAACATTATTTCTCTTGTTCTTGACTGAATTTCGTACTTGGGTGTTCCAGCAGAAAACTTTTCTGTTCCCTCTTACTGACTCCATCTTCAGTTTTTCACCAAAGACAATTGTTGTGCAATGATGTTTGTTCTCTTATTTCTAATCTGGAGTCTTATTAATATTCCACCCTGTGGCTTAGGCCAATTTACGACTAAATTTATTTGTTGTTTATTTTTCTTCACAACTACTGTCCTAGTTCTCAAAATTACTAAACTAGTAAAAAGACTTGATGCATTATGTAGGTAACTGATATTAGATGCTAAAATTAAATATCGGACGTTAAAATTGTTAATGATACTAAATATTAAACAATAGAAACATTTATTTATAAAGACATTCAAATAAATATTAGCTTTGATGTTTAAATGATTGTTAAAAATTTTGTTGTATCAAACTAATTGTTAGTTGACATGAAATTTTCTGTTAAAACAGTTGAATACATATTGAGACATTACAGCTCTTGTTGTACATGTAGTTGATTTCCAACTTAACATCTAAAAGGTTCTACAATTTTCTACATAAAAAAAAAAACCTTATATTAACCAAATCCTAATTGTAGAAAAATAATAAAATTAAAATATATATATATAAGAACTCTGTGATGATAATGCAGTCTGTGGGGCTTCGAGTACCGGATAACCAATAACCAACTATTAGGTGCTCCTCTGTCTTGCCAGAGGGGAATGGGCAACTAGAACAATACGAGTTTGAAGCTTCCTTAAAAACATGCTTGTATTTTTGTAGTGAGAAATGATAGCCTGAGTGGGGTTTTGTCAGTCACACTCTGTCCTGTTGGTCCAGTATCTTTTTTCTCCCCCAAATGTTTTCAGAGGTGGAGCTCCCTTAATTGTGGTTTTGAGTGGTAGAATAAACTACCACTTGGTTTATATATATATATATATATATATATATATATATATATATATATATATATATATATATATATATATATATATATATATATATATATATATATATATATATATATATATATATATATATATATATATATGTGTATTATTAAAGGAAAAGAGGTGGATTTTTTCCCCCTAGATTCTAAAATAAAGAAAGATGTAGTAATGCAGTGAATGGTTGAGAGGCCAAGGTTCCATTGTAGAATCGAATACCATATTATTTTTGTTTCTGTGGATTTTGAGTGATTGTGCAATAGGGAGATGGCTTTTCTTTTCTTACTGCTTTGGCTTCGTATTATGTCTAGTTTATTGTAACGGGATTGGGATATTATTGGAGCTCATGATGAACAGGCATAGTAGAGTATGTAGTATTTGAATACAAATGGGAATTTTTTTTCTGTTGACCAAACATGATGCCTGTAAGAGTTTTCAGGGCATTTATTTTTGTGATTGGTTCGGAGATGTTTGTCAGAGGAAATTTTCATGTAATGCAAAATATTGGTGGGATTTTATCGAGTGAGAGTGCTGGGTGGGTGTTGCGTTTCCATCTGTCTTTGTGTAAATAATATGATTGATGATTTTGTGGCGATGCATCAGTTCTATTTTGTGTGAGCCAGTGATTCAAATTGGAAGGTGAGAAATATATTGCATCTACATAACTGCCGATTTTAACATTGGTTGTTGTTAGGGTGGGAATATCATGCATAAATATGTTAAAAAGTGCTAAGAACAGAATTGCTACCCGTAGTATTCCATTAATCAAGCAGTAGGCATTTGTATCATCTGTTCTGTTTTATTGTAAAAAAAAAAAAAAAAAGTACTTTGTTGACATCTTTTGTGAGTAGGACTTTGCAGATGAGGGTAGGGGAGGGAGCCCTAGTCGAATCTTCTCATCATATACTGGGATAGGTCAGTGAGTAAAGTAAAACTTTTGAGTATTTAGATCTAAAACCGTGTTGAGTGTTAGAAATAGGTAGGTTTCCGGAGATTTTTTTAAAGAATCAGTTTTTCCAATGCCTTTGAAATTATAGATATGCAAGATATGAATTGATAGGTGGATGGGTATTTGCGGGATGTATTTGGTTTAAGAATTGTGATAATGTGGAAGGTAAGTTTTTTTGAAGCTAGGCATATGTGTTTAAGATATGTATTTTAGGTGTGAACAGAACTTTACTCTTTGGAGTTTGAGACTTGCTATCATATATATGACTTCTGTGGTGAAAGGAGTATATTGGAAAGCACCTGATCTTATTTTAGTTTTCTGAGACGTTTTATGATAATTAGACGATTTGTTTATGGCTTTCTTTTGGCATTGGTCTTTTGTGGAAGGATTTTATATTAATTATATATATATATATATATATATATATATATATATATATATATATATATATATATATATATATATATATATATATATATATATATATATATATATATATATATATATATATATACAGTTGAATTCCAAGATTAAAATAAATCTAAATGAACTTCGACTTTTAAGATTAGGAATAACTTTTAAACTTATGAAGGTTTGGAATTTTTAAATAACACCCACAGAAGTACATTTTCTGTGCTATTATTATTATTATTATTATTATTATTATTATTATTATTATTATTATTATATTATCATCATCATATTATTTTAAAATATAGCTCATAAATACCACTCGTAATATCATAGAAGTGAAGTTGTTTTAGCTATCAAATTTCTGAGTGATTATTAATTATTAAATAAAAATGAATTTACAGGTATGTACCACGAACGCGTTACCCGCATGCTCACGACTCAATATCGCATGAACTCTTCTATCATGGACTGGGCTTCTCAAGCACTTTATGAAGGGCAGCTTCAGGCTCACGAATCAGTTAAAGATCACCTCTTGTGTCAAATGGAAGGAGTAGAAAGTAACGAAGATACAGGTGATATTATTATTATTATTATTATATTATTATTATTATTATTATTATTATTATCATCGCATTTCGTAATGTTTTGTTAAAATAGTAACATAAACTAACAAAATAATTGAAGCAAAAGAGATATTAATTATTATGCGTTAAGCTTATTCGCCAGTTATTATTATTATTATTATTATTTAAAAGAATAGACATATACTCACAAAGAAGTTAAAGTAAATAGTTTTTATTATTAAATTTGTATTGAAAATTATGCTAAATTAATACAGTAGCTTAGTAGTATACAGGATGAGAAATCAAAAGGGTATGTGAAGGAGTTGCAAAGTGAGAAATTTTGGGTTGTTTAAGAAAGGAAGTTTGCAATAAAGACTGCCATCGTTAAAAAATACATATAAAAGGGGGAAAAAAATAATTCCTTCTCTAATTCTCACTTCATATTGTTGGTTTTTAAATGAATGACTCCAGTTCCATCTTTTTGATTTTATGTAAAATTAAAAAAAAAAAATGACCTGTTGAAAAAATTGTTGCTAACCATTTTCTAGACCTTATCTAGTAGATAAGTGTGCTACTATATATAGAAACAGAGCAGATAGACTCATTGAACAATTGGAGGAAAAATATTGTGGTAGCCTGATCAAATATTCTTATGTAAGCTGAACTATTGTAATTAACCTTTGTTACGTTAGGTTTCAAAGAGAATTTCTTTATGATGAACCAAAAAACCTCCAGTGTTTAATAAAAAAAATTTTAAGATAAATTAGTATTGAAAACATTTTTCAAAATACTAGACAGCATCATATAAAAATTTCCACACCTGACACAAATATAATATTGGATTCTTTTAAATTTTAGGTTCTTATTTATACATAAAAAATATATTATATATATATATATATATATATATATATATATATATATATATATATATATATATATATATATATATATATATATATATATATATATATATATATATATATATATATATATATATATATATATATATATATATATATATATAATATATATATATATATATATATATATATATATATATATATATATATATATATATATATATATATATATATATATATATATAACTCTAAAACCGGATATAAATTGTAAGATTAGAAATGTTTAAAGATTAATAAAAAGATTTAAAAGGTTATTAAAAAGAGTGGGCTTTTTAACTCGTCGGAGTGCTATACTAAAACTATACTTAAACACTTGAGTTTTAGTATATTTGAATTGTGGAACATTATGAAACCGTTTTAGAGGCAAGAGGAAGCCTGCTGACTTTTTCAGTCAGTCAGTTATTGTCTTTGTGTCAAGAACATAAAAGGTACATTTTTACCCGTGGAAATCTGATTTTTCAAATCAGATCAGTCATTAAATGTCTGACAAACATGATTGAATAGGCTCGCAAATTATTGTTTCCTTTGCATCATGCTTTTATACGGATAATTTACCACACTTGAAACACTGATTTGTAGTGGATCAAGTATTTTGATAAAGGTAGGGAAGACCTGAATGATAAAATGAAAAACTTACAACCATCTATTGCGACGAATGAAGAAACTGTGTTGACTATAATTATAGCCTTAGAGGTTGAGATTTCACATGGTTTCATCATATACGATTTTAAGTGAATATATAGATTACAGTAAGCCTTTAACCTAATGTGCCAAAAGCTTTGAGCGAAGATCAGCTTGCACTCAAAACTATTCTTTTCACTAATCTTATCAAAATCTATGCTTCAAAAAGATTCATCAATGGTTTGTTTCGTGGGATGAAATCGTGGATCAGTCTGTTCAATTCAGAAATCAAAATCTAGTCTTGAAGTAGTGGCTTCCAAAGGACCATTTAGATACAGCCAAATTCAAGGCAAATATATCGGTAAGGAAAGTAATGATTGCAATGTTTTAAGATGTCCTTGGAATACTTTTGATGGGCTTTCTTGATGGACAGTTAACGAATTCTGTAGTGTATGATGGGGTATTGAAAAAACTGAAGACCATTGGAAAAGAAAAAGCATGGAAAGTTGCGCAGAGTTTTTGTACCAGCAAAACAATGATCCAGCTCATTCTTTGTGAGTGTCAAAGATCACATTGTAGGTAACCGTACCCTATTTCTCTCATAGTCATGACCAAGCATTTTCTGATATCCTTTTGTTCCCCAAACGTTAAAGCCTTAGAGAGGAAAAGGATTTTCATCAATACATGGTTCCAAAATATGCCATGATGTGATGCATTTCGAAGAGCTCAGAATTCTCCAGGGGGGAACTAGGAAAGTGGAAATGTCGTCTTCAGAAATATGTTGACCCAGACTTCTAGAGTATTGAATATGTTGAGAAACAGAAGCCTAAAATTGAATTTTATATATAAAATTATTTTTTAAATTACACCTGGACCTTTTTTTTTTTTTTTTTTTTTATATATTTATATATATATATATATATATATATATATATATATATATATATATATATATATATATATATATATATATATATATATATATATATATATATATATATATATATATATATATATATATATATATATATATATTAATAAAATTGTTAAATAATTAAGGTTAAAATTAATAAAATTATCAATTTATATATTTAAAATCTTTGTTAAATTATTATAAAATTCTTATTGTTAAATATTACATCGCTATAAAATGGAACAATTATAAAAATGACTCACGTGACACATGCGCAGAGTTAAAATATTAAAAGTTTATGAACGAAAGTTCAGTTGTTAAAAGTTAAAGTTGTTAAAATTTCAGTTCTTAAGTTAAAGTTCTTATGTTAAAGTTCTTTATGAACAGTTGTTAAAACAGAGTTGTTGTGAAATTCTTATGTTAAATCAAAGGGATAAGTCTATATTAAAATACTGCTGTGAAAGTGATTTAAAAGTAATAAACTATATGATAAACTGTTGCCGGTTGAAAGCATATTACTGACTGGTGAATTCATTCATTTTGTTAATTATACAATTACTACTAAGAGTGAAATTACTAAAAGATAAGTATTCAAATAAGACTATGGTTATAGCTTATGCAGGTCAATATTTTAAATTGAAAGTCTTCTTGGAATTCATCTACAATAGAACCTAAACATATCCTTCTGGCTTTCTTTGGGTATTATACTGGGGTATACTGGCCTTTATACTTGGGTTTGTACCTGGGGATAGTTGGGAGGGGGATTAAATTAAAGGTAAGAGGATTTTCAGTTAAAATATTGAACTATAATAATAATAATAATAATTTCAATTTAAATTACATTAATATATATATATATATATATATATATATATATATATATATATATATATATATATATATATATATATATATATATATATATATATATATATATATATATATATATATATATATATATATATATATATTTTTTTTTTTTTTTTTTTTTTTTTTTTTTTTAAATTTTCTTATTATTTTTTTTATTATCATTGTTCTTATTATTATTATGATATTATTATTATTATTATTAGTATTATTAGTATTATTATTATAATTATTATTATTAGAAAATGCATTGGCCCTAATTGACACTGCTGGATGTGGCTTTGACGAAATATCTGCTGATGATCTTAGTAAAGGCAACCAAGGCGAGGCAGGAATTGTGTCAGAACATGTTAAGAAATTAATTGCTTCAGGAATTCAAGAAAAAGATGTGGCAGTCATTTCCCCTTATAATTTTCAGGTTATTATTATTATTATTATTATTATTATTATTATTATTATGGTAAAAGATATCTCTTTACCTTTCCCAATAGAAAACCTTATTATCCACATTGACTCCGTAACAATATTAATCAAACTCATATTCTAGTTCGTCATGTTTTTTCTGTAGCATAGGGAATGTTGGTATTAAAATGTCACTTTTCAGCATATATTTACCTTCATTTGTGCCTAGACCTGGGTCAGTTTTCAAAAGGTAACAAGGTCTGTTCATAAAATTTCTGACATTCAATCAAATCAGTACTTTATTTTTTAATCTTTGTTTCTGTATATTTGTATTAGGTTTCACATCATAAATGTAAAAGAATGAATAAGAAAACTTTTTGAATCAACTTAACTTTCGAGCTTTAAGACGTTTTCTATATATATATATATATATATATATATATATATATATATATATATATATATATATATATATATATATATATATATATATATATATATATATATATATATATATATATATATATATATATATATATATATATATATATATATATATATATATATTATATATATATATATATATATATATATATATATATATATATTATATATATATATATATATATATATATATATATATATATATATATATATATATATATATATATATATATATATATATACCGTTATATACTATATATATATAATATATATATATATATATATATATATATATATATATATATATATATATGATATCACAGTGACAATTTCTTTTTAATATTTGTAGACACTTTTGCATCAAACAGTGAAGTGCAATTAATTCTTTTGAAAGATACCATAGGTAGTATGAAGTTTATTTAAAGCAGCATTTCCTGCCTTTGCATCTATTTTTAGATTTAAGGTATGTAATAGATCAGTATCTTTACCAGGAATTGCCGCACGGTTGTATGCATCTATCCATATTTTTACATAAACCTTTACCGCAAATATACAAATCCTCTGAAACTGGGAACAGTCTTTTCTGTCTTTGTTAAATGAAATTGGTTCTGAAACATCCATACTTTCAGTTAATATATATCTATCATATGCTGAAACAGGAGCATGGAATCATGCCACCAGGAGGTAGCCACCAAAAAAATATTAATAACTCAAAACCTCTCTTTCACGTAGCACTTTCATTACCCATTCTATAATATCCTCTTTAATATTAAGTAATTTTTTTGCAAGACTCACGCACTGTAGTCCAGTGATAAAGTATTTTGATCAAAAGTTTTCCAAATAGCATGAAACCTCTTGAATAAGAGAAGTCCAGGCCCAGAAGAAACACCAAGAACTTCTGAAAACACACTTGAAGAATAAGCTCCAAGATGTGATGCAAGCATAGAAGATATAGTAAAGTTTTTTGGAGCTTATCTTCAATTAATATGCGTTCTCCTTTTTGGCGACCAGTATTTGAAGCCATTGTGTCAAAAGACATTCAAACTACTTGATCAATGAGATTCCATTTTTCAATTTCTTTAACTACAACATTAGCCATATTGACTCCGGTTCCACTTTCTAATTTTGGTACATCCAACAATTGTGTTGTGTTCTTTCCCGATACCAGAATTGGAAGCCTATCAACATGTTCTTTTGATGTTAGATCCTGCGTCAACTTCCCATCCCAGTGAACTATCAATGGGGTCTCTGATTTGAATTCTTTTTTTAAATGTGTTGCTATGTGTTTCCTTTGTGCGATTCGTTGACGATGAATAGAAAACTGATTTATATTTATTTTGCTTACATCACGGCATAAAGAACAGGCAGTTTCGGTTAGAACATGTGTGGCGGTTAGTTCAGGCATCTTTCTATCCAAAAAAAGCTGCAATCAAAGAGAGCGTGATGTTAGTTCTGGCTCTTTTCACTTTTTACACGTAGGAGAATTTACCCCACCAACAGCTCCTTGAATATCTTTATCCTCATCATTTGAATCAATTTCGTCGACGGTGGATGAAGATGTACTTGAGGACTCTAGTTGTGCTAAAGTATTTAATCCAGAAGCTTCTTCTCTGGCTCGCCGACTCTGTTCTACAAGTCGTTCTTGTCTTTCACAACTTCTAACTTCTTATGTTATTAGATCTTTGTCTACAGTACTCATTCTTCCTCTTCTTCCATCTTCACGTTGGGCAATCAAGAAGGCTTTATCTTCTGCATTCTTTATTTTATTTAAAGCATCTGCATGAGTGACCCCAAAAAGATTTTGCAATTGGTTTTAAATGCATTTTCTCGTGCAAATTTGACTAAAAGAACGACTGAGTCCTTCATTTCTTTATTAATTGTTATTCTTTGTAAAGATTTTCAATTTTTGTTATGTTATATTTCCTCATCGTTGGAATTTTGGCCATATCCCAAACACACTATATCATTTCAGTTGTTTGAGTTGTAACATGTTTACTCCAGGTAACTATAGTAAAATATTTTCCTGCATAATCATATATTTCTATGGTGAATGGTCGAAATTATGCAAAGGTTCATTACATTTCATTAATATATAAAACTTTGTGATCCATGTGCAAGATGTTCCAATTGACATAACTCAAAAAAAAAAAATTTTTTTTGACTACAGAGTTTTTTCCTAAAATACAATAAATCGATGAGGTAGGAGCAAAGTAATTAAAAATTTTGATTTTAAGGACCACACTTTTATTTATATATATATATATATATATATATATATATATATATATATATATATATATATATATATATATATATATATATATATATATATATATATATATATATATATATATATATATATATATATATATATATATATATATATATATATATATTATATATATAGGTGGATATAATTAGAGATTTATTACGTGAAAATCACCCAGGAGTAGAAGTTCGATCTGTTGATGGTTTCCAAGGAAGGGAAAAAGAAGCCATAATTATTTCCTTAGTTCGGTCTAATAAACAAGGTCAGTTGTATTATTATTTTTTTTTTTTTTTCAATTAAGTTATGCTTAGTATCCAGATGAAGGAACTAGCTGCCATATTATTATTATTATTATTATTATTATTATTATTATTATTATTATTATTATTATTATTATTATTATTATTAAAGGCGAAATTGGATTTCTTTCGGAGGATCGTCGTTTGAATGTGGCGGTGACAAGAGCTAGGCGCCAATTGACCCTCATCTGCGACACAGATACAGTTTGTCGTCATACCTTTATAAAGAAACTTGTTGACCATATTACATCGAAGGGCGTCGTGAAATCGGCACATGAATTTGTTTTAGGTATGACATTTTCTCAATTTAAAATAAAGTACTAGCTTAAAGTCTCCATTAATATTTCTAATTAGGGACTGACTGGTGTTGGAATTTTGCCGGGGCTGGGGCCGAAGCTCTGGCAGGGGCCCTGGCCGGGGTTGCCTAAAATTTGTAAAGATATCAAATGCACTGAAATTTTAGGGTAAGAAAATTAGATATAATTTTAATTGAGATCAATTTCATTGTATGGAAGGGGTGGAATAGCCAAATTCATTTAAATTAAAGATTATATGCATTTTTTCAGAAAAAAATCAGAGAATTACATATTTTGTATAATAAAAGCTTGAAAAAACTACAAAAATTTTGAAAAACTAATTTTGATTCACAATAGGGATTCAACAGCTTTACTTGGGTAAAATGAAAATGAAAAAAATATATGAAAATGAAAAAATTAACATCAACGATGACTCTCTTGCCTTCTGGAAGGCAAACAAGAATGATCTTCCAACACTTGCAAGAGTATATTTGTGCCCACGAGCAAGATCCAGCGCCAGTGAAAGAGAATTCAAAGTAGGGAAATCGATTCCAAAAGAATAGAATCACACTTATTGCCAAGAAATATAGAAACGTTACTTGTTTTTACAGTTGCTATCTTAGAGCTGTAACATATTCAAGTTTACTGTTCTCTGTTTCTGAACATTTCTCTCCCCCAAAGTCTAAATCTTAAGATGTAAAAGTTCAAGAAGATTCTGATAGTGATTTAAGGGAATGAATTGTTTGTTTCCTCTTTTATGTGCATTCATTTTGCTCCACCCAATATGTAACGAAGGAGTAATGGAATTAAAATCTTAATTTTTTTCTATTTTGTTTGATTTAAACCACCATTAATAAGTATAATTTGCAATTAACATCAGCAGGTAAATCCCTGTTTTTCCTGATTATTTGCTGGGACCAGTAAAAATGCCTGGGGTCAGCCGGACTCCGGTCTGTCCATATTTCTAATTTTCTTCCTTTTAATTTTAAATAACTATGTTACAGATTATTTTTAAGAAACAAAATTCTAATACCTAATTTTTTAAAGTTAAACTTTGATTTAATGTTCTGCTTTACATTAATTTCTTTTCAAATTTCCTTTTAAACAATTGAACTATATTAACTGTAGTCAACAATTAGCTTTTATTGAAAGCTATATGATAGGAAATTTATTTGAAGAATTAATTTATTCATTTGGTTGATTTTGTTTGTTAATTTTTTAAACTAAAGGTAGTGTGTTCCAGATTTTACCAGTGAAGTACATGTAAGATTTACCATAGTTATTAACTGAGGTGTGAGAGTTGAAAAGAGAAAAGATGAAACTGTAAGGAAAGACATGTTGCACGAGTCCATCTCAGTTGAGGAGGTATGCAACTGAATTGTTCAGAAGACCAGTGTTCATTTTAATAATAATAGTAGCCATCGTACAAAGAGAGTGACACAACAGTTCAACCGGAAGGAAGAGACTGGAAAGAATTAGTTGAAGCTAAAGAAACGAAAAAATGGAAAACTGTAAACCTCACCTTTTCAAAGAAAGTTGTTTGGATGAGACCACCTCAGATATGTTAGGTATACTCCATACGGGGGCAGACTACCCTTATAAAGAGCAAGCATCTGGGATGGTATGAAGAAATTTTGAAGGTGCCTCAGAACATCTACTCTCGCATAAGCCTTTTTAGAAAGGAAAATAATGATTCTTCCAAGAAAGGGCAGAAAAAAAATTATCGCAAAAATTTTAATTGTGTTTTCGAAGATCTTATACTTTTTTGGAAGATTATGTCGAGTAGTAGCATGTAGAAGAGACATTGAAATAAACTTTGTTCTCCATGACCCAGTTAGAAATTTGAGTGAGATCATAGGTTATTTTCTTTAAAGACATCATCTTAGTATCAGTTATTTGCTGTTAGGTGAGACGTCTTTCAAATGAAAGTGGAATACTCGGCATAAAAGTAGATAGGTGAAAAGATAGGAAGAATGTCATATCTATAAATATTGTATCTAGTGGTGGTCATTCCATAAAAGGTCATTGATCATTTTAGGTGAAAAAAGAAAAAAAAAACTATTGAGGATGTTACCTTGCTAATTCCACATTCCATTTCATCAATCTCTGATGTACTCTGATCTAGTCGTAGGTGCTTTTTCTATTTTGCTGATTGAAAGGATTGTGAGAAAAAATTAATTTTAAAACGTTTCTGTCAGGGTTGGCATTGATTAAATCAAATTGATTTAATCAGTTGATTAAATCAATTGATTTTTTTATGAAAAAATCATGATTTTTTTGATTTTTTTAAAAAATAATAAAACTGTTTTTTTTTATTTGTTTTATTTTTTCATATTTTTTGATACATAATGATAAAACAGATATATTAGTTCCTTCTTACTGTGTTAAAAAACTTTAAAGTAGTTTATAAATTAGAAATATAACTTCCTTAATATTTGGTTCAAGATTTCATATAGGGTAATACAAGAATCTGATCTTCATTAATATAATTTATCCAATATAGAACTGTTAGAGTTTAGAATTCCTAATATGTATTCAATCAAATCTTCAACAAAATTTTATTGAGCTTTAATCTAATGCAATTTGATTTTATAGACAAAAGAGAAAACAGAAAAGACAATTCCTTTTAATTTTCAACCATTTAAATTTTTATTCAACATTATAAGAAAACAATATTCCTCTATATAAATTATAAAAGAAAGAAAATTTAAGCACTTTTGATGAATAACACTGGGTAACAGCCAAAAAATCGTCAGGGGTTTCTCAGCATATTTAGACTAATTTTGGTGTTCTGAGTCCAAAAATCACCTTGGTTTTGCTCTATCAGGTCAACTTTTTGAGATACAGCCATAGGCCTACCTGACGAGCTATACATATGATAATTATCATATGTATAGCTCGTCAGGTAGACCTATGGCTGTATCTCAAAAAGTTGACCTGATAGAGCAAAACCAAGGTGATTTTTGAACTCAGAACACCAAAATTAGTCTAAATATGCTGAGGTTTTGAGTTCAATCCTATATTTCTGGAAGAAATCCTATATTTCTGTAGTGAACAAACCAGACCTGATTGAAAAAAACAAAGGCCATTTTCGGACTCAGCGCATCTCAAATAGTCTAATTCCACTGGAAAACCCTGGATGATTTTCCAAAAAAAATTTTTTGTTACCCAGTGTAATCATTTCCATAAATTAAATAATAACTTTAAAATATATATATATATATATATATATATATATATATATATATATATATATATATATATATATATATATATATATATATATATATATATATATATATATATATATAGCAAGTTATGTATTTAATTTATGGATTAATGATTATGCATCAAAAGTGCTTAAATTTTCTTTCTTTTATAATTTATATAGAGGAATATTGTTTTCTTACAATGTATAAAAATTTAAATGTTGAAAATTAAAAGAAATTGTCTTTTCTGTTTTCTCTTTTGTCTATAACCTCAAATTGCATTAGATTAAAGCTCAATAAAATTTTGTTGAAGATTTGATTGAATATATATTAGGAATTCTAAACTCTAACAGTTCTATATTGGATAAATTATATTAATGAAGATCAGATTCTTGTATTACCCTATATGAAATCTTGAACCAAATATTAAGGAAGTTATATTTCTAATTTATAAACTACTTTAAAGTTTTTTAGCACAGTAAGAAGGGACTAATGTATCTGTTATATCATTATGTATAAAAAAATATGACAAAATAAAACATTAAAAAAAAAGTTTTATTATTTTTTAAAAAAATTAAAAAAAATCAACAAAATCAAAAAAATCATTGATTTTTTGATTTTTTTGATTTTTTTTAAAAAAATCAAAAAAATCACCAACCCTGGTTTCTGTAATGTTGTTTGCTTGAGAAATTATTAATTTCGTTGTTCATATTTTTAGTTAAGCAAAATATTGTTTACACTACCACCTACATTCATATTTCTCTTTGTGATTTAAAATTTTAATATTGTATATAATTATATATAATAATATATATATATATATATATAATATATATATATATATATATATATATATATATATATATATATATATATATATATATATATATATATATATATATATATATATATATATATATATATATTAAAAGTTTACATCTCGCGGGCAATGTCCTATTCGAGGAGAGAAACTTTTCTAGGGTAGTATATTTCTAGGATCGCCCTCAAGCAGGTGAGACAGTCACTACTCTACCATATATATATATATATATATATATATATATATATATATATATATATATATATATATATATATATATATATATATATATATATATATATATATATATATATATATATATATATATATATATATATATATATATATGATGGATCGGATGTTATATTTTCTCATTTGCGGATGCGGATATATAGAATTTTCGTCAAGTGCGGATGCACTTATATATATATATATATATATATATATATATATATATATATATAATATATATATATATATATATATATATATATATATATATATATATATATATATATATATATATATATATATATATAAGTTGAAATAACTTTTTTCCTAGTGAACCTTTATCTAATTATAAAGATCAAAGCCATTACTAAGGGTTTCCACATACTCATTTAATACACTGGGAACATTTCACACTGTATGTCGGTCCGTCATCAGCAGAAACAAAAATTTACAAATTTCTATTTTAAAATACAATCAAAATATAATTTCAATAACTATTTATATGATATTTAAAATAATAAAAATTAAAAGGCTATTCTATTTTGGGAAAATGGACTTAATTATTGATTGTAAAAGACAATAGAAGTAGCTTGATCATTTAAAGATGTTCAACAAGTTTTTATATATAAAACTTCAAAATTCTACGATCAAGTGAGATGCATGTTAAAGAATAGAGAAATTAGAAGAATAAAAAGGTTGTTCATGTTTTTTATGACAGAGTGTACAGGAGAGCAAAGAGGAAGGTCCGTACTAAAGGAAACTAATCTATGCTTATCAATCCTCACTTTTAATTATAGACCAGTTTGGCCTTCATACGCCGCATTACAGCTGGCACACGTAAATAAATAAATTAATGAGGATCTGAAAAGCATTGGGTTAGATTCCTTGTGTCTGAAGAAGCTTTAAATTGAGAGAGAGTTATAATTTATAAGAATGAACTGGCATTGAGAGAATGTGGCTTCAATTATCGTAAGAATATTTCTATAAGTTGAGATGTAAGTGATCCTATATACGGAAGTTGTAAGTATACTTTTTGTTTGAGTACAGTAGGAAATGAAGGGTGGGTCTGAAGATATTAGTGAGATACTCATTAATACTTTTTTCCACTCGGAACTTTGGGAATAAATTAAAATGGAAAAGTATTTTCATAACTATATATATATATATATATATATATATATATATATATATATATATATATATATATATATATATATATATATATATATATATATATATATATATATATATATATATATATATATATATATATATATCACCTCTGGTGGGCAAAGGCCAGAGGCCTACTACAATTCCACCAGAGTTAGGGGGAAAGACGGAAGAATGGTCAAATTAAAGGCCGACGTGACCTGATACACGACGTTTGAAGGTGTGTAAGTCATAGGAAGTTGGAAAAATAGAAGAAGGGAGTGTGTTCCAGACTTTACCGGTAGAGTACATGTAGGACAGAGCATAGCGGTTGAGTCTGGGGTCAGAGAGTTGGACAGAGAAAGGATGAGACTGTGTAGAAAGTCGAGTCGCACGAGCCCTTCTCAGTGGAGGAGGTATGCGACGAGAGAGTTCAGAAGAGCAGTGTCCATTGTAATAGCGATAGTATAGAGAGAGTGACGCAACAATTCGACGGGCAGAAAGAGATTGAAGAGAGTTAGTAAGAGCAGGAGAGTTGATGAGACGAAATGCCCTAGACTCCACCTTCTCTAGGAGAGCTGTATGTGTGGAACCACCCCAGATGTGCGAAGCATACTAGATACAGGGGCGAACAACACCCCTATACAGAGCAAGCAACTGGGGTGGAGTGAAGAAATACTGAAGGCGCCTCAGAACACCTAACCTCTTAGAAGCTTGTTTAGAAAGAGAGGTAATGTGATCTTTCCAAGAAAGATCACGAGAAAAGGAAACACCGAGAATATTAAGAACAGATGAAGGTCTGAGTTGAGTGTTTTCGAAGAAGATATCATAGTTGTGTGGAAGATTGTGTCGAGTAGTGAGATGGAGGAATTGAGTTTTGGTGGCAATTGAAAACAACCATGTTCTCTCTGCCCCAATTAGAAATACGAGATAGATCAGAGGTCAGCTGCTCCAAGGCAACCCTGCTTGCATCTAGTAACTGTTGTTGAGAGTGGCGCCTTTCAAATTGAAAAGAGTAATGAAGGGTGAAGTCATCAGCATAGGAGTGGATAGATGATGAAGTAACGGAGAGAAGGTCATTAATGAAAAATAGAAAATGTGTTGGGGATAGGACAGATCCTTGAGGAACACCACTATTAATAGATTTAAAGGAAGAACGGTGGCCGTCTACAACTGCTGCTATAGAACGACCGGAAAGGAAATCAGTGAGAAGGTTACAGAGAGAAGGATAGATTCCGAAAGAGGGAAGTTTGGAAATCAAAGCTTTGTGCCAGACTCTATCGAAAGCTTTCGATATGTCTAGCGCAACAGCAAAAGATTCACCGAAATGCCGAAGAGCGGAGGACCAAGAGTCAGAGAGAAGGGAAAGGAGATCACCAGTAGAGCGTTTCTTACGAAAGCCATACTGGCGATCAGAGATAAGATTAGAAGAATTGAGATGTTTCCAAATCTTTTCTGTTAAAGATAAATTCTAAAACTTTAGAAAGAACGGAGGTTAAGGAAATAGGACGATAGTTAGAGGGTTGAGAGGGGTCCCCCTTCTTCGGCACAGGCTGAATGAGCGCACGTTTCCAGCAAGAAGGGAAGGTTGAAGTAGAAAGACATAGACGAAAAAGTTTACCAAGGCAGGGTACAAGTTCGGAAGCACAAGTTTTGAAAACCACAGGAGGGATACCGTCAGGACCGTACGCCTTCTTAGTGTTAAGCTCAGAGAGAGCAGAAATGACGTCTTTAGAAGAAATTATAATTTTAGGCATAAATGAGTTGGAGGGGGTTGAAGGAGAAGGAACAGCTCCGGAATCGTCTAAGGTTGAGTTGGAAGCAAAAGTTTGAGCGAAGAGTTCAGCTTTAGAGGAAGGCAAAACGGCAGTTGTACCGTCAGAAGATACTAGAGGAGGGAAAGAGGAAGAAGCAAAGTTAGAGTTGACATTTTTTGCAAAATGCCAGAAAGGGCGTGAGGAAGTAGAACCAGAAAGATTGTTGCATTTTAAGCGGAGAAAGGAGTTTTTAGTATTACGGAGAATAGATTTTGCACGATTCCAGGATGAAATATAAGTTGCGTGAGTTTCAAGAGTTTGAAGACGACGGTAATTCCTGAAGGCAGCATCCCTGCGGCGGATAGCACGAGAACAAGCAGAATTAAACCAAGGTTTGTTAGGTTTAGTAGAAGGGAAAGAATATGGAATGTACGCCTCCATGCCTGAGAGAATCACCTCGGTTATGCGTTCTGCACACTCCGAGGGATCCCTCCCACGGAAACAGTAATCATTCCATGGAAAATCAGAGAAGTACAACCGCAAGTCAGACCAGTTAGTGGCACCGAAATGCCAGAAACGTCTCTTCGCCGAAGGCGGGGGCCGTTCTTGCGGAAGACTTGAAGAGACAGGACAAGATACAGAGATAAGAAGGTGATCGGATGAACCCAGAGGAGGAAAGAGTTTAACAGTGTAAGGAGAAGGATAAGAAGTTAGGAAAAGATCAAGTATGTTGGGTTCATCACCAAGGCGATCAGGGATACGGGTAGAGAGATGCACCAACTGCTCAAGGTTGTTCTGGATAGAAAATTGGAAGGCGAGTTCACCAGCTGGATCATGAGAGAACTAGATGAAAGCCATTGGCGGTGGTGAACATTGAAATCACCTAATATGATGATTTCGGAGAAAGGAGAAGAAGAAAGAATGTGTTCTATTTTGGAGTTAAGATAGTCGAAGAATTTTGGATAGTCTGTAGAGTTAGGAGATAAGTAGACAGAGCATAATAAATTTAGTTGTAGAGTTGCAAGAAAGTTTAAGCCATAAAGTAGAGAATTCAGAAGACTCCAAATTAGAGACACGAGAACAGACAACATCGTTGCGCACATAAGCGCAACATCCGCCTTTGGCTGAAAATTGAGGATAGAGACAGTAGGAGGAAACAGAGTAAGGCTTGCTGTCAGAGCACTCAGACACCTGAGTTTCGGTTAAGAATAAGAGATGAGGTCTAGAAGAAGAGAGGTGGTGTTCGACAAAGTGGAAATTAGTAAAGAGACCGCGAATGTTGCAGAAGTTAATGAAAAAGGAAGATCGTGCATCAGGGCAAGTCGGCGTAGAGGTCTTGGTGGCACCAACCCCATCACCGGAGGCCAACAAACTCCCAAGTGGTGATGGGGGAAGGAGTGGATGAGGGGCATTCTTTGGATGCCGCCCCTCGTAGCATCTCCGAGGCAGTTATTTGTTTCGCCATTTTTTTCCTATTTTAAAGGTAATGTAGGAGTAAGCGCTTGTAAATTTGTAGGAACATGAGAAGGGAGTTGGGGGAAGAAGTGGGAGCATAGACACTCCCATATGGGACGAGGGAATACTAGAGACCCTCTGAGTAGGTGAAACGCGAAAAGGAACGAACCAAAGGGCAACGGAGTGAAAACGGGATGGTCTAGCCCACCCTATCACTCCGCGGTTAAGTAGCTTCTGACGGCGCTACGTCCTCCCTATATATATATATATATATATATATATATATATATATATATATATATATATATATATATATATATATATATATATATATATATATATATTATATATATATATATATATATATATATATATATAGTGATGGTTCTGAGTCTTTTCACTTTTTTACACAGGAGAATTTACCCCACTAACAGCTCCTTGAATATTTTTATCCTCATCATATTAAGGAATTTTGTCGACGATATATATATATATATATATATATATATATATATATATATATATATATATATATATATATATATATATATATATATATATAATATATATATATATATATATATATATATATATATATATATATATATAATCCAGGAAACTATTGTAAAATATTTTCTTACTTAATCATATATTTATATGGTGAATGATCGAAATTGTGCAAAAGTTCATTACATTTCATTCAGAATGTCTGGTTTTCTGAGCATTTCGTCTACGGTCGAGAGCGAAAGAAGTCCTTTAGTAAGGGGTTCACGCACCCGTTAAAGAAAAAGGGAACGTGAGCTGTGTTTAGACCTGCGTTAAAATAAACTTTGTGATCCATGCTCAAGATGTTCGTTCCTATTGACATAACATAAAATATTTTTGGCTCCGGAGTTTTTACCTAAAATACAACAAATTGATGAAGTAGTAGCAAAGTAATTAAAATATTTGATTTTAAGGACCACCTTAATATATATATATATATATATATATATATATATATATATATATATATATATATATATATATATATATATATATATATATATATATATATATATATATATATATATATATATATATATAGATTGTGACTTCCACTCCACTATGGTATGTCATCTTGAAATGCCGAAGCAAGACACTCAAAAGGAAGGAAAAAAGAACAAAAGTACAAAGAAACCCATCCTTAATCGAGAAAACAATATTGAAATTAGGAGAAAAGAATTGGAGCAGAAAATAAAGGCATTTATTAAGTCAAAAGAAACGATTTTAGAGTTCCCAAAAAATCTGAACTCTTTTGAAAGGCTTTTGGTTCACGAAATTGCTGCCCAGAATGGCTTAGTTCACGAAAGTCACGGCGAAGGTAAGGATCGATTTATTGTGTTAAAGAAAGATGATGTAAAAAATAACACTATAGATGAAAGTGATTGTAATTTCGCATCCTCATTTAGTAACGAATTATCACAAGAAGAATTAACACATGAAAAGGAAGTAGAAGAAGACTCTTCAATAAGTGAAATTTGTAAATCCAATGACCTTAAAAGTATGTCTAATACTTCCATAGACAGTAAAAGTAATTTTTTAAATTCATCCGTGGTAAAAGAAGAAATTAGCGATAAAGAAACTTTAACTGTTAAACCAACTCAAAAATTGAAACATAGTAATGTAAATAAAAAGGCCAATAAGTTAAAAAATTCGTCCTCTGTTGATCATGTTGATCTCAGTAATGGTGGTAGTAGTAATAATAATAATATCGAAAAAATATCAACACCTCTCAAGCAATGCCATATTTGTTCAAAAGAAATTGCAGTAAGAAATCACCAATTACACGTTATCCAATGTGAAAAATTGAAGAGGGAGAAAGCAATTAAAGAACAGATTGACCGGAGAAAGGTAAGAAAGAAAGCCTTCCAATGTGCTTAAGCTTTAATTTTTGCCTTTGGAAAGCATTTTATTTCTTTTTTTTGTCTCATTTCAACCTTTTAAGATTCCTTCTTTTTCTTGCTTCTCCATTCTCTTAATTTGAAATCATCTTCAACTTATCATTAATTAAAAAATGTTAATGATTTAAATATTTGAACTTTTAATATATATATATATATATATATATATATATATATATATATATATATATATATATATATATATATATATATATATATATATATATATATATATATATATATATATATATATATATATATATATAGTGTCATTTTAAATAGTTACCCAAAAATATAAATAACGTTTTCTTTAATAAAAAGTATTTTAAAGCATTAACTTGTTTTAAATAAGAAAAGACAGGTAAAACCAGTGAATAAATAAAAACCAAGTTTCTTTTTGTTGTAAAAGTAATTATTATTAATGTATAAAAATATAAACTATTAATTAAAAAAAATAAAACATTTAAAATGTAATGTAAATTGTAAATTATTACTGTAACAAATTCTTAATTCACTTTCCCTCCAAAATTTACTTTATTTTGGCGCTTTTCTGATCTCATTTTAGCGCCAAACTTTAAGGTAAAACCATTATAAAAACTATTATAAAACATAAAATATATTTGTTTTTTATTATATTGTGTTATAAGTTCAATAAAAAAATGTTTGTCATAATTTCGATTTTAATATATTTTATTAGGTAATGTTTAAATATATTATAAAATAATATTTTGTAATTTAAATGTATATTATTTGATATACTATTTCAATATTAATTTGTAAAACTTTAAAAATCATAACTTTGTAAGCCATTTTTGTTAAAAATAATAAATAAACCGAGAAAACCACATCATTTTCTCCACCTGAGATAATTTAGTCAGAAGGAAGAAAGAAGCAGAAACAGCAGCAGCACCAAGAAGATGAAATCCCAATAAAAGAAGAATTCGCCCACAGAAGAGCCACCTCCAAGAACTGTGTATAGATAGTTTGACAGTTTTCTTATGTCCTCGACTATCTAACACAGCAAATGGCTCAGAAACAACTATCCAGGGATCAAGAAGAAGCTGTTGCTGTTACCTCCCTTTGCCCTTCCCTCGAAGCGGCAATACACAACTGAGGCAGCTGGCTGCGAACTGGGTGGCCATTTTCAAGTTCGGTCTACCAGCCCAACTACTGACCCAGCGATTCGTCCAAAAGTTCGGCCTACCATCCGAGCTACTATGCCAGTATTTCATCCACAAGTTGGGCCTACCAGCCCAACTCCCTTTAACATCGGGACCATATGGGTGTCTCATTAAAGTGGTTACCCTAGGAGTACTGGACAACAAGGACTACGCTGCCCGTCATCATGGCTTCTCACTACCAACAGCTACCTCAAGAACAAGAACAACAAAGTAATCTCTGCTGCAAGAATGGAATGGAGCCGCCCACCTTCTCTGTAATCTCCATTCAAACTGTGGATTCTTGTCCTTACAACAAGAATAATTGCCACAAGAACCACGTACTTCCATTAAAATGTTCCTCCTCAAGAAGCCTAACTTCACTTTACCAAATTCTTATGGCTCAATTAAATTCAACTCAACTTAAAAAATAACGGACAGCAGTTAGACGTCTTTTGGAGCAATTCTACACCGGATGCTTTACGGTCAATTTGTCCCTTTGGATTTCTGCTGCAAAGAAGTTATAAACAACCTACAAAGAATGCACATATAACAACTAACTTCGAAAGTGACTCTTCCTATTACTCAAATCCGCTCCTTTCTGCAAACGAAGAGTAATCGTCCTCCAATACATCACATCAACAAAAGGAAGAAAACATCGTAGCAGATAATTTTGGCCCATATTTTTGGGTAACAGTAGAAGCTATCGATGTACCTGATGTTCCTACCTCTGATGCACCTGATGTTCCTACTACGACGACGGCTCTACATCCAGTGGTTCCTATTCTCAAGAGTACACTTTCCAGAAGAAACCCCCTCCGTCGAGTACGCTTCCGTGAAGATGTTCACTTCGTGTCTCAGTGGGGAACTGATATATAGTGTCATTTTAAATAGTTACCCAAAAATATAAATAACGTTTTCTTTAATAAAAAGTATTTTAAAGCATTAACTTGTGAATTGTGTTCATATTGTTTTAAATAAGAAAAGACAGGTAAAACCAGTGAATAAATAAAAACCAAGTTTCTTTTTGTTGTAAAAGTAATTATTATTAATGTATAAAAATATAAACTATTAATTAAAAAAATAAAACATTTAAAATATAATGTAAATTGTAAATTATTACTATAACAAATTCTTAATTCACTTTCCCTCCAAAATTTACTTTATTTTGGCGCTTTTTCTGATCTCATTTTAGCGCCAAACTTTAAGGTAAAACCATTATAAAAACTATTATAAAATATAAAATATATTTCTTTTATATTATATTGTATTATAATTTCAATAAAAAAATGTTTGTCATAATTTCGATTTTAATATATTTTATTAGGTAAAGTTTAAATATATTATAAAATAATATTTTGTAATTTAAATGTATATTATTTTGGATACTATTTCAATATTAATTTGTAAATTTTAAAAATCATAACTTTGTAAGCCATTTTTGTTGGAAATAATAAAATAAAGTGGAAAACTATCTACTTACACCTTCCCAAATATTGAGATAATTTTCAGAAGGTATAGAATAAGTAGTAAACTTTCACTTTATCCAAGGAGCCGAAGAAGAAACCGCTACTACAGCCGAACTGTCCAGAAGAAGACGTCCCAAGCAGAAGCCCAAAAGAAGCCGCTCCTACAGAAACAGAAGAAGACGTCTCAGAAGCAGTTCCAACGCCTCTGCTACCAAAAAGGAATCCCAGTTTGGCAGCCCATTTTCCCTCGACTGTGGTTCCTCCTTTAAGGTAGCCTTCCATCTGAGGCTACAGACGTTCCACAGGCCTGAAGAGAAGTGGTGGCTACCACACGCCTACCAGTCGGCATTTCACAAGCGGACACAGTCAGTCACCACCCAGGATACCCCACTATATATATATATATATATATATATATATATATATATATATATATATATATATATATATATATATATATATATATATATATATATATATATATATATATATATATATATATATATATATATATATATATATATATGGGATGAAGCGATACCAAAATTTTAACCGATACCAGTCCCAATAATTTTAAACCACCCGACACTGATACCTCTAAATTTACCGGTACCGATACCAATTTTTTTTCTTTTTTTTTTACTGAGGTTTTCTGCTATCTGTAATACCTAGTTATTTTGTAGTCACATTGCTAAACAAAACTATTGATAGGTGATATAGGGTTGGTGCCACCAAGACTTTGCTTCCGACTTGCTCTAGTGTATGGTCTATTTTCTTTATTAATTTCTGGAACGTTCACGGTGTTCTATACAATTTCCATTCTTTTAGACCAAAGTTCTTTTTCTTGACAGAAACTCAAGTGCTTGAGCGTTCTGTTTCCTTATACTGTCTCGATCTTCAATTTTCAGCCAAAGGAGATTGTTATGCATATGTGCGCTATGATTTTGTTTACTTTCTTGTCTGTAATCTGGAGTCTTCTGAATTTTCCACCTTGTGACTATTGCTCTTTTTGCAATTCTACGTCTAATTCATTTGTTCTCTTTATTCATCTATTAATTTACTGACTATATTAAGTTCTTTGACTATCTAAATTCCAAAACGGAGAACACCCTCTCTTCTTCTTTCTCGGAAATTATCATATGAGGTGATTTCAATGTTCACCGCCGCCAATGACTTTCATCTAGTTTTCATGATACAGCTGGTGAACGCACGTTTCAATTCTCCATCCAGAGCGACCTTGAGTAGTGGGTGCATCTCCCTACTAGTATTCCTGATCGTCTTGGATACAAGCCCAACATTCTAGACCTTTTTTTAAAACTTCTTTTCTCCTTATACTTGTCAAACTTTACCTCCTGGGGGGGGGGGGGTCTCCCGATAGCTTTCTTATCTCTGTATCCTCTTCTATCTTTTTAAGTCTTCCACTAGAAAGACTCCCGCGTATTTCGAGGAAACGTTTGTGACATTTCGGTGCTCAAGTTTGTCGGATTTTCGGTCGTACTTCTTAGATTTCCTGCGAATGATTATCACTTCCGTTGGAGGGGTCTTTATAATTGTTCAGAGCGCGTTACCGAGGTGATTCACTGTGGCATGAAGATTACATTCTATAATGTTTCTCTTGTACTATATCTTACCAGCCTTGGTTTAACTCTGCTTATTTCATGCTATTTGACTCAGGGATGCTGCCTTCATGAATTACCGTTGTTTCAAACTTCAGAAAATCGTGCAATATTTATATTTCATCCCGAAATCGTGCAAAATCTGTTTTTGTAGCACCAAAAACTTATTTCTTAATACAAGATGCAATAATGTTTCTGACTTCTCTTCCTCTCTTTCAGGCAGTTTGCAAAAATTTAACTGAAACTTTGCCTCTTCCTCTTTCCCTCCACTAGTATATTCTTTCAGCACAATTGCCGTTTTACCTTCATCAAAAACTGAATTTTTGCTCAGACTTTTGCCACTAATTTAGCTTTAGATGATTTCGGAGCTATATCTCCTCCTTCAACCCTCGACTCCCACACATTTTTTTTTTACACGTTACCGCTATTCACGGGCAGAGCCCTTTTCAAGTAGGGGGCATAATTAAAAGTTAAAAGAAAATCCACCTAATGTCGATCCTTCAGGTGGGCGCAGACAATCTTTAGAATAAAATCAATAGTACTAGTTATAAAATAACTAAATTGGATATTTCTTAGCTAGAGAAGCATTTCAAGTTTAGACACCATGAGAGTGCATTGTAGTTTTTTGTATCATCCTTAAAAAATTTGGAAGTATGAAAGAGAATTGTGGGATTTCATTGTAATCATCTAATCTTTTTTTCAGACTGAAATCAAAGGCGTGAAAAAGAAAAATTTAAAAGGGAAGATTGATCAAATTGAAGAGAACGCTGATGATGATTTCTTAATAATGGAGAAATTTTCGAAGGTAACTTTTGTTTTTAGCTCTCTCTCTCTCTCTCTCTCTCTCTCTCTCTCTCTCTCTCTCTCTCTCTCTCTCTCTCTCTCTCTCTCTCTCTCTCTCTTCTCTCTCTCTCTCTCTCTCTCTTCTCTCTCTCTCTCTCTCTCTCTCTCTCTCTCTCTCTCTCTCTCTCTCTCTCTCTCTCTCTCTTTCTCTCTCTCTCTCTCTCTCTCTCTCTCTCTCTCTCTCTCTCTCTCTCTCTCTCTCTCTCTCTCTCTCTCTCTCTCTCTCTCTCCTCTCTCTCTCTCTCTCTCTCTCTCTCTCTCTCTCTCTCTCTCTCTCTCTCTCTCTCTCTCTCTCTCTCTCTCTCTCTCTCTCTCTCTCTCTCTCTCTCTCTCTCTCTCTCTCTCTCTCTCTCTCTCTCTCTCTCTCTCTCTCTCTCTCTCTCCTCTCTCTCTCTCTCTCTCTCTCTCTCTCTCTCTCTCTCTCTCTCTCTCTCTCTCTCTCTCTCTCTCGTCTCTCTCTCTCTCTCTCTCTCTCTATCTCTCTCTCTCTCGGAAATCATCATTTGGTTCGTTCCTTTTCGCGTTTCATCTTCTCAGAGGATCTCTATTGTACCCTTGACTCACATTGGAGTCTCTATATTCACAACTTTCCCCTTTCTTCCCATGTATCCTACAAATCTACAGGCACATACACATAAATTACCTTTTAAAAATGGCGAAACGAAAAACCGCCTCGGAGAAGCTGAAGCTTGGATGGGCAGCTTCCAAACATAACCTCTCATCCATCCCTTCCCCCATCACCACTTGGGAGTTGGTGGCCTCCTGTGATGGCGTTGGTGCCACCAAGATCTTGAAACCGACTTACCCTGGTGCACGGTCTTCTTTTTTCATTAACTTCTGCAACATTCGCGATCTCTTTTCTAATTTTCACTTTTTCGAACACCACCTCTATTCTAAACCTCATCTCTTGTTCCTAACTGAAACCTAGGTGTCTGAGTGCTCTGACAACAAACCCTACTCTGTTTCCTCCTACTGTCTCTATCCTCAATTTTCAGCCAAAGGCGTATGTTGCGCATATGTGCGCAACGATGTTGTCTGTTTTCGTGTCTCTAATTTGGAGTCTTCTGAATTCTCTGCTTTATGGCTTAAACTTTCTTGCAACTCTACAACTAAATTCATTTGTTCTGTATATTTATCTCCTAATTCTACCGACTATAGAAAATTCTTTGACTATCTTAACTCCACAATAGAACACATTCTTTCTTCCTCTCTTTTCTCCGAAATCATCATTTTAGGTGATTTCAATGTTCACCACACGGCTTTCATCTAGTTCGCATTATCCAGCTGGTGAACTCGCCTACCACTTTTCTATCCAGAACATCCTTGAGCAGTCGGTGCATCTCCCTACCCGTATCCCTAATCGCCTTGGTGATGCATCCAACATACTTGATCTTTTCCTAACTTCTATTCCTCCTCCTTATTCTGTTAAACTCTTTCCTCCTTATCTCTGTATCCTGTTCTGTCTCTTCAAGTCTTCCGAAAGACTGCCCCGCCTTTTGCGAGAAGACGTTTCTGGCATTACTTTGCCACTAACTGATCTGACTTGCGGTTGTACTTCTCTGATTTCCCATGGAATGATTACTGCTTCCGTGGGAGGGGTCCCTCGGAATGTGCAGAGCGTATTTCCGAGGTGATTCACTCAGGCATGGAGGCGTACATTCCATATTCTTTCCCTTCTACTAAACCTAACAAACCTTGGTTTTACTCTGCTTGTTCTCGTACTATTCGCCTCAGGGATGCTACCTTCAAGGATTACCGTCTTCTTCAAACTCCAGAAACTCATGCAACTTATATTTCATCCCGGAATGGTGCAAAATCTATTTTCGTGACACTACACACTCATTTCTCCATAGAAAATACAATAACCTTTCTGGTTCATCTTCACGCTTTTCTGGCATTTTGCAAAAAAATGTCAACTCTAACTTTGCTTCATCCTCTTTTCCACCTTTAGTGTCTTCCGACGGTACAACTGCCGTTTTTCCTTCCTCTAAAGCTGAACTCTTCTAAAGAATTCATTTCTGCTCTGTCTGAGCTTAACACTAAGAAGGCGTACGGTCCTGATGGTATTCCTTCTGTGGTTCTCAAAACTTGTGCTTACGAGCTCGCATCCTGCCTTGGAAAACTATTTTGTCTCTGTCTTTCTACTTCAACCTTTTCTTCTTGTTGGAAACGTGCGCTCATTCAGCCTGTACTGAAGAAGGGGGACCCCTCTCAACCCTCTAACTATCGTCCTATTTCTTTAAACTCCGTTCTTTCTATAGTTTTCGAATCTATCCTTAACAGGAAGATTTGGAAACATCCCAATTCTTTAAATCTTATCTCTGATCGCCAGTATGGCTTTTGTAAGAAGTGCTCTACCGGTGATCTTCTTACCCTTCTGTCTAACTCTTGGTCTTCCACTCTTCAGCCATTTCAGCGAATCTTTTGCTGCCTGGATGGACATATCGAAAGCTTTCGATAGAGTCTGGCACAAAACTTTGATTTCCAAACTTTCCTCTTTCGGTATCTATCCTTCTCCCTGTGGCCTTCTCTCTGAAACTTTGTCCTCCGCTCTTCGGCATTTCGGTGAATCTTTTGCAATCTCGTTGTACATTTCTAAAGCCTTCGATAGAGTCTGGCACAAAGCTTTGTTTTAAAAACTTCCCTCTTTCGGTATCTACCCTTCTCGCTGTGATATTCTCTCTAATTTCCTTTCAGGTCTTTTAATAGCAGCTGTTGTAGACGGCCACATTTCTTCCTTTACTTACTTTAAATCTATCAATAATGATGTTCCTCAGGGTTCTATCCTATCCCAACACTATTTGTGTTTTTCATTAATAACCTTCACTCACTACTTCATCTCCTACCCACTCCTATGCTGATGACTCTACCATTACTCCTTTCACTTTGAAAGACGTCCCTTCCAACAGCAGTTAATAGACTCGAGAAGGGTAGCCTTGGAGCAACTAACCTCTGATCTAGGGATGTACCGATAGTATCGGTATCGGCCTTTTTGGGGGGTATCGGTATCGGTATTGGTTAATATGGCCGATACTCCGATACTTCTTACTTTTTGGGTGAAGAATTATGAGAAACTTTTAGATTAAAAAATAAATCTAGTTTCGATATATAAAAGTTCTAATAAGGAATTCCTTGAGCTAGCCCATAATTCGTTTTCCTAGTGTATATATATATATATATTATATATATATATATATATATATATATATATATATATTATATATATATATATATATATATATATATATATATATATATATATATATATAATATATATATATATATATGATTATTCCGTCCGTGGGAGGGGTACCTCGGAGTGTGCAGAACGCATTACCGAGGTGATTCTCTCTGGCATGGAGGCGTACATTCTATATTCTTTTCTTTCTACTAAACCTAACAAACCTTGGTTTAACTCTCCTTGTTCTCGCGCTATTCGCCGCAGGGATATTGCCTTTAGGGATTACCGTCGTCTTCAAACTCCAGAAATTCACGCTACTTATATTTCATCCCGGAATCGTGCAAAATCTATCCTTCGTGACACTAAAAACTTATTTCTCCGTAGAAAATGCTATAATCTTTCTGGTTCCTCTTCTTCACGTTCTTTCTGGCATTTTGCAAAAAATGTCAACTCTAACTTTGCTTCTTCCTCTTTCCCTCCTTTAATATCTTCCGACGGCACAACTGCTGTTTTACCTTCTTCTAAAGCTGAACTCTTTGCTCAAACTTTTGCCTCTAATTCAACCTTAGACGATTCCGGAGCTATTCCTACTCCTTCAACCCCCTCTAACTCAATTATGCCTAAAATTAGAATTTCTTTTAAAGATGTCATTTCTGCTCTCTCTGAGCTTAATACTAAGAAGGCGTACGGTCCCGATGGTATTCATCCTATGGTTCTCATAACTTGTGATTCCGAGCTTGCACCCTGCCTCGGTAAACTATTTCGTCTTTGCCTCTCTAATTCAACCTTCCCTTCTTGCTGGAAACGTGCCCTCATTCAGCCTGTGCCGAAGAAGGGGGACCCCTCTCAACCCTCCAACTACTGTCCTATTTCTTTAACCTCCGTTCTCTCTAAAGTTTTCGAATCTATCCTTAACAGGAAGATTTGGAAACATCTCAATTCTTCTAATCTTATCTCAAATCGCCAGTATGGCTTTCGTAAGAAACGCTCTACTGGTGATCTTCTTTCCCTTCTCTCTGACTCTTGGTCCTCTGCTCTTCGGCATTTCGGTGAATCTTTTGCTGTCGCGCTGGACATATCGAAAGCCATCGATAGAGTCTGGCACAAAGCTTTGATTTCTAAACTTCCCTCTTTCGGAATCTATCCTTCTCTCTGTGATCTTGTCTCTAATTTCCTTTCCGGTCGTTCTATAGCAGCTGTTGTAGACAGCCATCGTTCTTCCTTTAAATCTATTAATAGTGGTGTTCCTCAGGGTTCTGTCCTATTCCCAACACTTTTTCTTCTTTTCATTAATGACCTCTCTATTACCTCATCTCCTATCCACTCTTATGCTGATGACTCCACTCTTCATTATTCCTTCCAGTTTGAAAAACGTCCCACCCAACAGCAGTTGATAGACTAGAGAAGGGTAGCCTTGGAGCAACTAACCCCTGATCTTTCACTTATTTCAAATTGGGGCAGAGAAAACATGGTTGTTTTCAATGCCTCAAAAACTCAATTCCTTCATCTCTCCACTCGACACAATCTTCCACACAACTATGATATCTTACAACTCAAGCCTTCATCTGTTCTTAATATTCTTGGGGTTTCTTTTTCTCGTGATCTTTCTTGGAAAGGTCACATTACTTCTCTTTCTAAACAAGCTTCTAAGAGGTTGGGTTTCTGAGGCGCCTTCAGAAATACTTCACGCCACCCCAGTTGCTTGCTCTGTATAGGGGTGTTGTTCGCCCCTGTATGGAGTATGCTTTGTACATCTGGGTTGGTTCCACACATACAGCTCTCCTAGAGAAGGTGGATTCAAGGGCATTTCGTCTCATCAACTCTCCTGCTCTTACTAACTCTTCAATCTCTTTCTGCCTGTCGAATTGTTGCGTCACTCTCTCTTTACTATCGCTATTACAACGGACACTGCTCTTCTGAACTCTCTCGTCGCATACCTCCTCCATTGAGAAGAGCTCGTGCGACACGCCTTTCTATACAGTTTCATCCTTTCTCTGTCCAACTCTCCGACTCCAGACTTAACCGCTATGCTCAATCTTACATATACTCTACTGGTAAATTCTAGAACACACTCCCTTTATCTGTTTTCCCAACTTCCTTTGACTTGCATACTTTCAAACGCCGTGTATCTGGACACGTCGGCCACCATCGACCATGATAATAGATCTTTCCCAACTCTGGTGGAATTTGGTAGGCCTCTGACCTTTGACACCGGAGGAGATATAAAAAAAAAAAAATAATATATATATATATATATATATATATATATATATATATATATATATATATATATATATATATATATATATTATATATATATATATATATATATATATATATATATATATATATATATATATATATATTCCAAAAAGAACAGGCTCTCTCTAGATATGAGTGAAACTTTAATATTTTTACATCATAATTTTAGGGTATTCATACAGCTCTCCTTGAAAAGGTGGAGTCTTTGGATTATAGTCTCATAAACCCTCCCGCTTTTACTAACTCTCCCGAATCTCTTTCTGCCGTTCGAATTGTTGAGTCACGCTCTTTATACTATCGCTATTATAACGGACCCTTCTATAACGGACTCTTATGAACTCTTTCGTCGCATACCTCCTCCATTGAGAAGAGCTCATCCTTTCTCTGACCAATTTTCAGACCCCAAACTTATCCGCTATGCTCAATCTTTTATTTTTCTATTGGTAAAGTCTGGAACACACTCCTTTTATCTGTTTTCCCAACTTCCTTTGACTTGCACACTTTCAAACGCCGTATATCTGTTCATGTCGGCCTCTAATGACCAAGATAGGACTTTTCCAACTACGGTGGAAATTGGTAGGCCTCCGCGATTTGCCCACCGGAGGATATATATATATATATATATATATATATATATATATATATATATATATATATATATATATATATATATATATATATATATATATATATATATATATATATATATATATATATATATATATATATATATATCATTAGCTGTTGTGTCAATATACTCCTTCATAATTACATTTTGCTAAACTTGTATTCAATTACTTGTCTTTTGTACTCCTTAGAATTTGATATGGGTAAAGAAGGATTCGGGAAGGCATATTGCTAATCCAACATCTTTATTTTCACCTTTTTATCACAACTACAACTGTGATCTATCAGACCTTATTAGTTCAGTTGAGCATTTTTGGCCATGATTGATTGCTCTATTAACCTTTACTGTTAAGAGAGGAAGAACCTTTCAGTTTCCTATGGCGCTTGCTAGGACCTTTATAATTGCGCCGTCCATACAAGTACCTGTTGGGGGGATATATATATATATATATATATATATATATATATATATATATATATATATATATATATATATATATATATATATATATATATATTATATATATATATATATATATATATATATATATATATATATATATATTATATATATATATATATATATATATATATAAAATGATTTCTACAGGAAAATAACTCCTGCGCATATCCTCGTTGTAAGAATCCATCTATTATTCTTCTCCAGTTGTGTAATTTTTGTAGAAATAACTTTTGCCTTAAACATCATCAAGCAGAAGTTCATGGCTGTGGGAGAAGAAGCGAAACACCACGCACGAACAGTTCTTCTTGTAATTAATTAATTATATATATATATATATATATATATATATATATATATATATATATATATATATATATATATATATATATATATATATATATATATATTATATATATATATATATATATATATATATATAATAACAATTTCCAAGATTAATTTGCCCTTTGTGATTGTGTATATGTGTTAGCATAGAATTAAATTACTAAATTGTTTTTCTCCTGTTGCAGTCTTCTGTTACCAATGGCGTTTTAAATCCTGGCAGCAGAGTACCATCTAAGAAGCCTGATCCTGTTAAACGCAGTCAGTTACAGAGAAAACTAAATAAGAAACTAGACGACTTGGGTGGTCAGAGGAAAATTAAAAAGAAAGAATAGAGAATAAAAAGTTTAATTATTTTTCTAAATATTCCTATGGCAAGTTCCTTTATGTTTAGCATTTTTTATTTTTCAAAAATTTGTAGATATAACGTATATAATTGTAAATTAATGCAATATTAATGCGTATATATTTATATACATTAAAAATTTAGACAACTATTTAAACTTTTATTGCCCTTATTTGCCAAGTAAAAAAACAAATTTCTGCTAATAAAAATGTTTAAATGGAAAATGTTATAATGTGAATAGGAAAATCGGCATATCGGTTTTCTATAATAAAATTTTTTTTATTTCTTTGTTCTTTTCAATGAACAAAAATTGAATATAATATGTAATATCTGAAGAACTTCATCAAATTTTATAATTTCTGAGTAATCCGTATTTCTTCTAAACTTAAAATCTCCTATTTTTTCTTTTAATTATAAACTATTTATATAGGTCTGAAGACCTACTGGATGATTTAAGGTTTTCAATTATTAATTCTCTAATAAGTCATTGACACTTTCCATTGTGTCCTTAAATTTTTTATCTCTACCAGTACTTTACTGGATTTAAGTACTTTCCCTTTCTATTGAAAAGAAACCGAAAAGTTTCATTTTTTAACAAACAAAATGTTTCTTATAAATTATTCGAAAATAATAGAATATTTTCCGTTTTTATTTATTTATTACGATAATGGTCATTCTTACTAGGTTGATGGTGAAGCCAAAGTTAGTTTTCTGCCGCGTGAACTGGAAGGTTTTTCCGCTACTTTCCTTCTCAGGTCATGTCAATGGATGATTTTGGAAAATGAGGAGCCATTTCTTACTTGGTGATCTGCGATTTTTCTCGTTTTCTCGGCCTTTTCAATTCTTGAGTCAGTCTTATTCGGTTTCTTCATCGATGTTAAGATGGCGGATTATATTCGGTTGTTGTGATACTTATGAAAGAGCTTTCTTCATGTGTAACTATTACATAAGTATCACGAAGTCTCTAAAGGACAACTTAATGTTATTGCATTTAAGTAGCAATATTCATGCCTATAATTTTTGCCTATCTTTTTACATAAGTATTGAAAAACACTTTATATCGCTCTTCAACAATTTTTTAAGTTATGTTCTGCTGAGATAAAATGAGTTATTTAACATGTATTTTGGTATGCTGAATTAAAAATTACGACACTAATTACATACAACTACAACAGTGATTTATTAGATATCATTTCAGGTAAGCATTTTAGTTCTTGTCCTTTTGTTAGGTGGCAAAGATTTCAAAGACCCAACTAGTTTGATGTTTTTCATTAGTTAATTATTCCATAAACCCCCTCATGAAGGTACACTATTTGTAGTAGAGAAGGGGCTCAGACACTTTGGTGTCTGCGAATTGTTTCATTTCACCCCTTTTTTTAGTTAGTTTCTCTCTCTCGGTTATTATTTCTATTATACTTATTTTTCTTCTTAGCATGTTGGAGGTGATATGTTGATATTATGAGTGAAGGCTGGGATTCAGTGAGACCCTCAACAATGTAAACTTCATTAGGGAAGCTTTTTCTTCCAATAATAAATAAACTGGAAATATACAGGTGAAGCTTGTTGGTAGGAGCTATATCTGATAACAGCTGGAACGTACTATAGCTATTCAGCCAGGGCCCGGATTGAGTGATAAACTAGCTCGTTTAAATGTCACAATGATGAGGGCACTATCACTGGATGAAAAAATGCGGCAGGTTGGTCAATTATATTAAAAATTAAATTTAAAATCACAAGTTAACAATAGGGGCTCATAGTCTTCTCCCGACTGCGTCGACATTGCCATAGTTCATTCAGTTCTACTAAGTAAAGTGAAGACAGCTAAAATTATTATTCTCATTGTCCTTATTGCTTCATTTTTATTTTTCTACTATCATAATTATTTTATTCTCTCTGATTTTATGTTTCATCCGTCTATATTCCTTCTTTCCCCTACATATTTTGGTTCGTATTATTACTCTCTTTTCTGAGAGTCTTCTGTTCTGGTTGTTATGCCGCTGTTCTTGCGCTGGTCAAGTGTCCACCTCAACCTTCTTTCTTCGTGGGTGAGGGTACGGGTGACAACCTGGTCCTTTCCACCTTTGACCAGGCTGTCCATTAGCAAACCACCAGGGAGATTGTCCTGCACTTGAATATGAAATTCAGGGTTTCGCGAAAAGTGCCACATGGTGAAAGGAATGGGTTTGGGTGCTAAGTTCCGGAAGGCGAATTCGAGGTCACACTCACGGCCCACCACATTGAGAAGGAGGATTTCTGAGCTCTGGATAACGGGTTGGAGTGGTTTCGGCGGCTGTGCTGCCAGGATGTGCATCATAGTTGTATTGTTATTCTTGCTTTAAATGCTAAAAATTGGTTATTTTTACCTAATATATCGGCAAAGATAAATGTTCAGCATGAGCATTGCGTCAGATAAAAATAATACTGTAGCTAGCAGGACTCTTCGCTCTTAACTGTATTAGTTTGCACTGCGGAATAGAACTAATTTCTCGTTCCCGCCTTTTACGCTGTGAAGGACGCCTCACTCTAATATAGGCTTACTTGTGTGAACGCCGCTTACTTTGTGTTTTACTGCTACTCGTAGTTAATCTTTATTTATTCAACAACAACTACCAGTGATTATTTGCCATTGTTTCTCTTATACAAGTATCACTATATTGCATATCAAGCAATATTTGTATTTTCTGCACAGGTAAGAATTGTGATATCACATAGCCTATTTCCAATTTTGTTATTTTTTTTTTGTTAGGTTTGGTGCACCTTAGCTTACATTCCTTTTTCTATGTCCTTATTTCCTTCCTCCCCAGTGTCCTTCAGAGTGATCATTGCCATCAGAAGATACTTCTGGCCCTTCTGTACACTGCAGAATATCCTCAGCCATCAAGGAATTCCTCCCTTCTTTGGCACAGCCAGTTTGACACATTACTAGGTATGAGGATGTTTTTTATATAATACCTTTTCCATATGTACGGTACTATATATATATATATATATATATATATATATATATATATATATATATATATAATATATATATATATATATATATATATATATATATATATATATATATAATATAAAATATATATATATATATTATGGTTGGTGGTTTATGGTTGAAGTTGCTTAGATGGTAGGCATAGGAGAAATAATGAAGGCTGGATGGTGTTCTTAATTTTAATACAAAAATAATGACTCTGGCTGGTTCAACAAGAACAGAAGCATGCCAATGACACACAGACAAAAAACAACAAAAACCCTATCTGAAAGATGATAGGCAAAAATAAATATGTGTCCACATGAATATCACAACACACATCTCTGACACTATCCCACAATAGCATCAAGGATCTGCATTGTGGTCATTCACATGAACAAATGCAAATATTAAAATATATAAAAATGGAGAGTAATTT
>SEYY01000521.1:120210-133351 GCA_009176605.1 Armadillidium nasatum | reverse complement strand
CTTCCTTCCTTCCTTCCTTCCCTTCCTTCCTTCCTTCCTTCCTTCCTTCCTTCCTTCCTTCCCTTCAACTTCACCAAAAAACACTTTTGTTTGACTGATGATGAAATATCTAAAGAGTACGATTGTAGTGAAGTTCGTCTTCCAGAGTTTTCAACTGGAATTCTTTATTCCTGAGACTCAAAGTTTCGGGAATTAAAGTTTCCATTTATTAAAATGATTTCTGTTACGATAATTAAGTAAAAGACACATCATATGAATATATATATATATATATATATATATATATATATATATATATATATATATATATATATATATATATATATATATATATATATAAAATATATTTCAAATTTTTAAGTTACTATCACCCTCGATAACACACCCACCTTTATAGAGTGAGAAAAATCCAGACACCTCCATTACTATTATTAGAATAGGTGTGTCGGTGCTCTTTTTTTTTCTCTCTCTCTCTCATATATATATATATATAATATATATTATATATATATATATATATATATATATATATATATATATATATATATATATATATATATATATTGGCTCCTCGCGGGAATTGCCCTATTTGAGATGGGAAGTTTCTTCCTAGGATCTGCTCTTCTTCTACTAGCACATGATTCAATCACTCTACAGATTTGCCTCGGGGTACTTGTTGTTCTTGCAGTTCTTTATTATTGGCTTCCCTTGTTTTTACATTTTATTTTTCCTATCTTTCACCTTTTTATGTACTTCTGTTTGTAATTCCACATTTTCCTTCAAGGTGTTCTCTACCGCTTTCTTAATGATGACCAGCTGTAATTCCAGTTGTCCGTCCCATCACTGATGTAAGGCACTTCATGTTCTCCGCTCCCCGAAATTAAGGATACTGTTTTTAAACTTTTTTTTTTTTTTTATCGAACCTCCTATTATAGGCACCCTTACCTCAGCTAACCACCTGCACTTGGGGACTAATTCCAACCATAGCTTTCGTTCCATGTGGTGCACAGATAGTGACTTGGAGCATTGTTCTGAGAGGCTAACCTGAGGCCACAATTACAGACTAGTATGGTATGGAGTTGTGGAAGCGCTTTACTTGCTCTGGTTTGGTGGACGTCATATCCCACCCAACCAACCCCTATTTTATAGTTTTATCATCTTTTTCATCCATCTGATGAACTTCTATCTTTGTTTATTTATCGCAAATGAGTTTTATAACATGTTATTTTGGTTGACTTGGTCTATTAATAAATCATGTTTTAAAGAAAAGTGAGTGAGGTATTCGGTCAGGTCTCCTCCTAACTTTTCCCTCGTGATTCCTGCCCATCTTTCAACAAGGTATTATTATTATTATTATTATTATTATTATTATTATTATTATTACTAAAAAATTTAGATGTAAAATCTTTTAAAAGTTTGGTGCCTTTTAAAAGTTTATCAAGGATTCAAAATTTTAAACTCGAAGGTGTGTAGGTAGTTCATTTTATAACCATAATATATATATATATATATATATATATATATATAATATATATATATATATATATATATATATATATATATATATATATATATATATATATATATATATATATTATAAATACACACACACACCCACACCCACAAGGGCGGCTCGTCATTAGGGACCAAATGGGCCTGGCAACACCAGTAATTATTTAAAACATTAATTTCTTTTAATAATTGTTTTTCCGAGTATTCTTCATAGTTTTATTTTTTTTTTAAATTCAAATATTTGTAAATTCAAAATTAACTGCGGAGAAACTTATATTGTCACATTTTCTTCAATTTAAAGGTCTGTTATTCGGTGCCCTATTACTTTTATTAGTGTGAATAAATAACAGATATATGCACGCACGCGTCTTGTGACGTCGAGTCCTATTCATTGTATATATATTTTATTTGGGCCAGCTTGCGAGGTGCCCTACACAAACATGGTAAACTTTTTTACTTTTTATGTTAAAGATTTAATAGACTGACATGTTTCGAAATGTTACACATTATTTTTTGTTAACAATACCTTTTTTATGTATTTTTTTTTATTTATAGTTAATAAAAAATTTTACTAATAAAATAAAAAAATACAATGTTAAAATGCTAGAGTAAATGTTTCTCGCATAATTTTTATAACGGAATCGTGTTGAATTAAAATTTAGAATAGTTTTCTCTAGACATTAAAAATATTACAAGGGTAGCTTTTTAAAATGACTAAAATGGTGTATCGAAAGTAGGCATTAATAAATACTCACTCACTCACTCACTCACTCACTCACTCACTCACTCACTCACTCACTCACTCACTCACTCACTCACTCCACTCACTCACTCACTCACTCATCTTCACTACTCACTCACTCACTCACTCACTCACTCACTCACTCACTCACTCACTCACTCACTCACTCACACACCTCACTCACACTCTGACACACTGTTCACATATTCGTTTGACAAATGGTCACACACAAACTGGCTGCAGTCTTTCGATGCTACTCTCTCTCTCTCTCTCTCTCTCTCTCTCTCTCTCTCTCTCTCTCTCTCTCTCACTATCATCTATCTATATCAATATATACTCATAAATATATATATATATATATATATATATATATATAATATATATATATATATATATATATATATATATATATAGAGAGAGAGAGAGAGAGAGACTTGACTTCACCATTTTTTTCCTCCACGAGCCGCCACTATATATATATATATATAATATATATATATATATATATATATATATATATATATATATATATATATATATATATATATATATATATATATATATATATATATATATATATATATATATATATATAAGCTTCTTGTGTAATGCAGCCACCTTAACATGGTTCAGATACTTTTGTTGTGAGTATCAGCCAAGAACTTTCATTGTTATTTGTGTAATTTATCTTTTTATTTTATTATTATTTATTATTATTATTATTATTATTATTATTATTATTATTATTATTATTATTATTATTATTATTCCCCCTCGCGAAGGGAACCTCTTTGTTGTAGAGAGGAGGCTCAAATACTTTTGTGTCTGCGAAGTGCTACCTTCCATCCTTTTTTCCATTGTCATTTTTGATCTTTCATTTTATCATTTTCTTTTCGCTATACTTATGTTCGATTTTCTTTTCAATTTCTATTCCTCTGTTCTCCTTTCTTCTCATACGTACTGTGGTATGTATTACTTCAATCACTATGGAGATCTTCCCTCCTTTTCCTCTTTTCCTGTTCTGGTGATTGTGATGCGGCTCCTGTGCCGCTCTAGTGTCCACCTTCTCATCCTTCTTTCGTGGGTAATGGTACAGGTGAAAAGCTGGTATTTTTTCGCCTTTGACCTAGCCCCCCCATTTTAGGGGACCCGAGACTTGGCTAACCACCAAGGAGGCTGTCCTGCACTTGAGTGAAAAATCTCGGGTTCCGCGCCACGTGCCATGTTGTGCATGGAAGGGGTCCGGGCGCGAATTTCGTTGGGATGGTGCTCATTCGAAGCCACACCCACGGCCCACCTCATGGGGTGGGAGGATTTCTGACTAGATAAATATCTCTCGGCGGACACCCCATTTGCTCCTTCCTCAGCATCTCTTAAGCCAGGAACTATCATGAGCTCCGTTGCCCCTAATGATGATGGTATTCTCTATTCCCGCATTCCCTCTGCTTCTCTCCACCATAGTGCAGACTCACTGATTCTTCCTCGTATATCGGTACCTATAGGAGCAGACTTGGCTGCGAGCACGTCTCCTCACTTGTGTAAATCTATTTCTCTCACACTCTAACCCATAGGTTATGACTTCACTTTTTTGACGAGGTGTTCCTTTGCCCTGTTTTTTTGGCCTTCTTATGTCTGTTGTGGCTCAAATCTTTGCCTACCTCCGTGTTATCTTGCATGTGCAACTGGAACTGTGAACTGGGGTTGTATACTTCCCCACAGGTGTGTCGGCCGTGTATGTCAGTTTTGATCGTCGACTAGCTCACGCTGGGTCTGTTACGGTTTTCGCTTTTTCACTGATGGTTCCAAAATCACCGATGGAGGGGGTGCTTCGGCTTTATTTCCGGACCTTACCCTGTCGCATGCTCTTCCATCCTGTTCCTCGATATTCACTGCAGAATTGGTGGTCATTTTACTGGCTATCTCATGTATATCTGTTCTCAATAAGGACGATTGGTACTCCATTTTTTCTGACTCCTAAAGCGCAGTTCTTGCACTTCAGAACCGTTCTTCCAGAAACCCTTCGGTTTTTACCATACAATAATACCTTCTCTGGCTCCACACTCGAAAGAAATTGCTGTCGTTTTGCAGGGTCACATCACATGTCGGTGTCTCAGTTAAAAGAGCTCGCTAATAAAGTTGCACTCATGGCGACTACTTCACGGACATCCTGTCGATCGTACCTTTCTGCTGCACTTCATCGCGGGCATATCCCGGCAAGTGATTATTGTGCCGTCCTTAGGAAAACTTTATCACCTGTTGGCAAAAATGTTGGGTGGATGAAGTTCGTGAAGCCCCTCGTTGGTGGGTGTTCCTTCGCGTGCCGTCAAGGTCGTCATAGGGAGGTCACCTTGACCCGACTGGTCACACTCACTCAACTCACGGTCGCTATATATCGAGGGAGGCTCCCCCGACCTGCCAGTTTTGTCATTCAGATTCCTCTCTTTCTGTTCACCATATCCTGGTTGATTGCGCTGCCTTAACTGCCATCAAAAATATATACTTTTGTACCTTACCTACCGTTCCCTTTGAGGACCGTTTACCGACCATTTTATCGGAATCGTCAACTTTTCGTTCGAACCCTATTTTTGCCTTCCTGTGAGATTTGAACCTCTTCTTTAAGGTTTAACGTAGCTATGTTGACGACTCCTACCGTTTAGTCTAGGTGTCGTTCCCGGTGTTGAACCACTATCCCGCTATTGTTGCTTCCTAGTGAGCAGTAAAGGCACCTGTACAAACACTCAAAAAAATTATTATTATTATTTTTGCGGTATCTCTCTTATCCTATTGCTCTGAGCTATTTTTTTTTTTAGCTGTATTCAATGCTTTTAATTTTTTCATTCTTTGCATAAATCTTTATGTACATATAAATTTCTCTTTTATCACTGTGGGGAAAGTGGGTTCCAATACCTCTTCCCTCGTTGAAGGTTCAATTTAACGCTACCTGTGTACTTTTTTTTCGTTGTGCGAAACACACGACCTAAGTTTGGTCTAGTTAGTCACTTTTGTTTACCTTGATCACTATGATACATCTATAAAATGAGGTTCCTCACATCCTTGAGGAAATCCCCGCTCACGGAGTTTATGGGCTGACGAGGAAACTGTTACAAAAGATTGCTTATGCATTAATTTACGATTGGAGTATCTTAAATGAAGTCAATGCATTCTTTTACTGCTATGACATTTTCAACAACTTGGCAATTATTTTGATTACTATAATCACCCGTACTAAATCTCAAGGCATTAATGTAACACTAAAGCACAAGAATCCATCTCTTTATCACAATTACACACCAGGAAGTAAATCAAGTTAGTTTACATATTGTCCACACAACTTTAATGCCGAGTTGTTTCAATGATTCGTGAACCATACTTCTAAAAATCATTTAATTTTTTTTTTTTTTTTTTTTTTTATTCTCATATTTATGTTTTTGTTACACCTGCTACATAACCTATTACTCTGTGATAATCTGATCTTTAAACAAGAATACCGTCTTCAATTTTCCCTTTAGATTTAAGAAAATAAAAAAAAAATTAAATATAGTTACAAATAACATCCTAAAGAAATCTATGTGACGACTGACATCCCTGATTTATCAAATAGCAGCGGATAACTGTACACCTGACTCAGTAATATATATATATATATATATATATATATATATATATATATATATATATATATATATATATATATATATATATATATATATATATATATATATATATATATATATATATATATATATATATATATATATATATATATATATATATATATATATATATATTACAATAAGTTTTTGTAATAATTTTTTTATTATGGTGTAGAATTTATTGTTTTTAGTTACATATTTATTGATATGGGAACTTGTTTTTATATATATATATATATATATATATATATATATATATATATATATATATATATATATATATATATATATATATATATATATATATATATATATATATATATATATATATATATATATATATATATATATATATAGCCAAATATAACCAAATTTCTAAATTTTTATAAGCAATATTTTTAGTTGAAATTAAACTTGCTAAATTTTTGATATTTTTTTCTCATCTCTTTTTACCTTTTTATGCCATAAATTTATTTAAATTTAATTTTTTTTTTTTTTTTTTTTTTTTTAATGTAATAATGTAAATTGTAACGAAAAGGAGAGAAGAATAGCACTACTAAATGTATGTGAATGATTTAGGATTGTGGAGGATTTTAAGGTGTTGATTGATTCAAATCTGTAAAATATTTACATAGAAATCCATCCTTGAGATCAGGTGTTGTTTGAGGTTTGAAGATAATTCCAAGAATTACATACACTTCCAAACAAAACAAAATAATTTTTTATTTTTTTTTTTTCAAAGTACCATTACAACTATCTTAGTCCTTTTGTTGATGCAATATAAGTTAAGAAGAGGATAAAAGGATGCAACTCAAAGTTTGCCATTCCCCTTTTGTTTCTTTAACCTTTCAACCACAAATTAAAGCATATTTAAGAAAAGAAAACTTTAACCACTAACCAATAGCAGATCCCCATCAGAACAAATATAAAATAAAAAAAAGAACAATGCATATATTTAAAAATGTTCAAATCATTCTTATGCTTTCTATAGTAAAGAACATTTTGTTCAAATATATATTTCACTGAACGGTTCTTTATCAAATATGTTCAAACTTGTTTAGTGGTCGCAAATCATGGCGGTTGTAAATGCAATGAATTTAAATCTATCGTGCTGCATCCTTTGTTAGGAAACCGGGTTCATCTTTCACAAAAACGAAAAAGAGATAGAAGCGAGTGCTTATCCGTGCAGCGATATGGCAGGTGTTAATCTGTTTAATATCCTTCGAGGGCATATATATATATATATATATATATATATATATATATATATATATATATATATATATATATATATATATATATATATATATATATATATATATATATATATATATATATATATATATATATATATATATATATATATATATATATATATTCATATATATATGCGAAAAAGGACTTAACTTTGTGCTGGGTCCCCTCCCACTTGAGCATTGTTGGTAACGAAAAAGCCAATAAAGCTGCTACCTCTGCAGCCACTAACAACGTGTCGGGTGATCGCTACATTTTTTTTTTATATACAGAACGCCGCCACTCACGGGCAGAACCCTTTTCAAGGAGGGGGCACATACAAAATGAAGAAAACTCACTCAAACACAGACCTAACGCACACCCCTCAAGTGAGTACAGACGGAAGGAAGCCTTGAAGAGTAGAAGATTAAATACAGGAGGAAAATAGATGATGGTAAAGAGTTCCACAGAGCAGAGGTTGCTGGAAAGAAGGAGGCACCACAACGAGCTAGCTGGGTTTCCAGCATCCACACAAAATTGATGCGAAAGCAGGGCACCCCTTGTACAACGAGGACGGCGCAACGGTGGAGAAATCCGAGAGGCCAATTCCCTCGAGCACCTGCTATTGTAGTACATATAGAAAAGAAATAGTGCGCCAACGTCACGTCGCAGAGATAGGGGGTCAAGAGAGTTAGAAAGTAGGGGACAGTTAATTAATCTATTAGCTTTAGAATCAACCCTATCCAGAAGAGAGGAGGAGCCGGACACCCCCCCCCCCCAAATGTGAAGACAGTACTCTGTAAATGACATATAAATGGAGTAACTGTTCAGAAAGAAAAAGTTCTCTCAATTTGTATAGTGTTTCTAGCTTCTTAGAGGCCGCCTTAGCGACCATTGTGATATGTGGTTTCCGAAACAGTTTCTGTTTATGCTTAAGTCAAGAATGTTTATGTTATTTACAGATGAGATAGAAGAGCCATCGAAGGAAATAGGAAAATTAGATGTTTTTGAGAGGGAGATGTGAAGAAGTTGAACTTTTTAAAAGCGTTAAATTTCACAAGGTTTCGGTGACCCATACAGAGAAATCCCATCTAGATCGGCAAGAACAGAATCGGAAAGTTGAAGATGAGATGCAACTCTAGGACCAAAAGAAGGAGCAGATTTGAAATGAGTAGATGAATGGAGAGCTGAGTCATTGGCGTAAGATGGAACAGAGTTAGAAGTGCAGTTGAGAAGATCGTTAATGAAATGTATAAGAATATATTGGGAGAATACACTTACCTTGGACAATTTAAATCTTCGTAAGGTAAGGAGACAAATGAATTTCAAAGAAGAGATAACTTGAAGATTTACAGGTAAATTGAATATCAGTCTTGTTTTTAAATTTACACCTTGTTTTAAAGAGAAAAATGTTTGATCAGCTCTTGTTACCAGCAGTGAAACATGACTATGAAACTAAAACCCTAGATCGGGAGCAATACAAAAACTAAGATCAACACGAAAACATATAGAATACATATTTGGATCTTGAAATGACACGTTCTGACAAGAAAAAATCGATCGGACAAGACAGTTATCATAATTAATATGTAAAATAAAATCAAACAATGGTAATGGATATGGGCAGGTAATTTAGTCAGGTGGTATGACGATAAACGAATTGGAGGTATTTAATCTGGCTAAATAATTCTAAAGACCTCCAAGGAAATAAATATTCAAAATTAGAGGTAGACAGACGAAATTAGAAGAAATGCAGGAATAAACTGGCAAGCGAAATCCCAAGACTGACAATATTGGGGGCTTCAAGGAGAGCAAATGTCATGTAGCGAAAAAATACAACACGATTACACACATACATAAATACATACATACATACATATATATATATATATATATATATATATATATATATATATATATATATATATATATATATATATATATATATATATATATATATATATATATATATATATATATATATATATATATAATATATATATATATATTTCATTAAATTTTTTGGATCATTTTTAATATAAATTGGCTTGCTTCAAATTTATAATGAAAATAAATGATCATATATTATATGTATATATATATATATATATATATATATATATATATACAATATATATAATATATATATATATAAATATATATATATATTTATACTATATAATATATATAAGATAATTATATAAAAAGAAAAAATAAAAACTTGTAAAAGGACTCATTTTTTTCTTGCTTGAAAAGAATGATCAATTTTTCTCCTTTGTGTTTAAATTAATAATAATAATAATAATAATTAATAATAATAAAATAATAATAGATTATATTATATTATAATAACATAAAAAAGAATATGCAATTTTGAGTTTATAATATATATATATATATATATATATATATATATATAATATATATATATATATATATATATATATATATATATATATATATATATATATATATATATATATATTATATATATATATATATATATATATATTACAAAATTTCGCTTTCTAAACTTCTAAAAAAAAAACAAAGTTTTTAGGAGTTCCGAGTCATCTCCAGAATTTGCATGTATCCCCCCAATTTTGGCTATTTAAAGGGAACCTAATTTGTCCTTGGACGAAGTATATGTTAAATGTGACGTTCCCTCTTTGACAATATGACTGGAAAATGATTCCACTCAATCAGTTCTTCTTGAAAGGGAGAACTCAATATATGTTTATTCATTTCTTCTCGCCCCTCCCTTCATTACTCTCCATTGTTATTTCCTGTCTTAAGTGTCTCAGGATTCTCTTTACACATCGAACCGCAATACAAATATATGAATATGTAATTCTTGTCTAACTGTCTCAGCATTCTCCTTTACACATCGAAAGCAAAACAAATATATAAATATGTAATTTTAATTATATATTTGCTGTGATTGAACATTGCTTTGTCCTACTTCTTTCTGTAGTTCTGAACTTTAACTTTGGAGTAGTATGTTTCATTCCTTGATAAAAAGAGTACATGTGCATCACTTGCTTTGGTCTTACTGCACTAAAATCTAGACCAAATATAAGCAATCAGCTCTCATCGGGACACATGCAGCGCTTTTTAGCATCAGTAACTTTTCTTATGTTAACCGCGTAATTAATATCAGAATTATGTAATAAGATCATAATCTGACTCTACTTAATATATATATATATATATATATATATATATAATATATATATATATATATATATATATATATATATATATATATATATATATATATATATATATATATATATATATATATATATATATGGGAGTATTCCCCAACTAAACATTCCCCAAAACGCTTAGTAAATCAACTTTGTAACTTGCCCTAAAAATCTTGCAAGAGAGTTTCAACTAGACACAAAGTTCTTCTTCCTCTCTTTGTGAAAACATTCGTTGGATCTGAACGACCTAGTTCTTGATTTAGGCCTAAGTAAACAAAAAGCATAACTATTAGGCTCGAGATTGCAATCAGACACGATAATTACTGAGTTTAGACATAGGGAACTCATTTTCCTTCCTTATTTTGCAAATAACAACGTGATGACATGCTGTAATGACATCTGTGGCCTAATGAATGCTTTGAACTTCAAATACGAGCCACAGGAGTAGAGACTTTTTATAGATTCCTCAAAATACAGTCCAAAGGGAGTTCTCCTCCACAATGAGAATATAATGCCTTCTGTCTCAGTTGCCCATGCAATATGACTAAAGAGTCATATGATATTTTGAAAAATGTGCTGAAATTAATCAAATATTGTGAACGTAAGTGAAAAATATATGGTGACTTGAAAATAGATGCCATGATATTGGGCTTGCAACAAGGCTACAACAAATATGGATGTTTTCTGTGTGAGTGGGATAGTCGTGAAAGAAATTCCCATTTTGTAAAAAGGATTTTCCTCAACGTAATTGGAAAGTTGGAGGAAAAAATAGAAATGTCCCTCTGGTCTGATGCATTCAAAGAAAATGATTTACTGCACAAAGAGAGAGAGAGAGAGAGATTCACTTGATGGCTACTCGAAAAAGCTGGTTCAAAACTATCTTTTGTTTCAATACGTCAAGTCACCAACAATAATGTTCATTTCTTCAGTCACCACAACTTCAAATATGGATTCAGAGTTCTTTGAAGTTTTTGGAATAAAATTATTATAATTATGATACTTATGAAATTAACGCTTTCTTCTGTAGTAGCAAAATAGTCGTTGACTTCTTTACTTTCAGATATTTTTAATGACAATTTCCCTGTATGATCAAATCCAACTATATATATATATATATATATATATATATATATATATATATATATATATATATATATATATATATATATATATATATATATATATATATATATATATATATATATATATATATATATATATATATATATATATATGCGTGCGTGTGTGTGTAAAATCATTATTTCCATATATCACAAATTTTAAAACGTTGTAATGCATAGGAAAATATTTTATGATGCTGCGAAAGATGATTAAGTAATATTTCCTGAACCGTGACATCATATATATATATATATATATATATATATATATATATATATATATATATATATATATATATATATATATATATATATATATATATATATATATATATATATATATATATATATATATATATATATATATAATATATATATATATATATATATATATATATATATATATATATATATATATATATATATATATATAAAACCCACGTTTTAAATATCGATTTTTTTTTTTTTTTTTTTTTTTTTTTTTTTTTTTTTTTTAAAAATTAATTATTAATAATTAAAATATAATTATAAATTTCAAACTTTTTTTTATTTATTTATTTATTTACTATTATTTTTTTTTTTTTTTTTTTTTTTTTTTTTTTTTTTTTTTTTTTTTTTTTTTTTTTTTTTTTTTTTTTTGCGTGTCAAAAAAAAAAAATTTGGTTCAACAGAATAATTAATAATAATAATAATAATAATAATAATAATAATAATAATAATAATAATAATAATAATAGTAATATTTTATAATACGGTTAAAGTTATGAAGTATCGATAAAACGTTTCCTATTATTCATGTTTAATTAAAATGTGTTTATAGAAACAGTTACACACCTTAAGCAATAGAAACAAACACACACCATGTGTGTGTTTGCGAGTTGCGATGAAAGAGTCGTTTGTATTTTTCAAGATGTAAAGTGACTAAAGTTATGAGCGTAATATAGCGAATGACGACTCTCAAAATAGTTGAGTCACTCACGTCACATCGACTACTAAGAAAAAAATAAATATTCGGCTGAATCCGAGAATTTTCGTAAATTTATGTGAGTCACTGACTCAGTCAGTGTGTGGGATTGGTTAGGGAGTAATTTCCGCTGCCATCGAATTAAATAAATCACCAATCCTTAAAAGGATGCGTTGGTTTTTGTGATCATTTCCTTTTAATAATTTTATACTAAGGTAAAATATTATTTTATTGTATTAATAATTAATGAAAAGTGGTAATTACGGTAATATAAGTGTCTGCTAGTCACAGATGTTTCTGGCAGTTTTCTGCCGATGAGAACGGCCCCTTTTTTTACCAAAAAGTGTTCTTTTTTTTTTGTTCTTGAGTAGTCAATATTGTGTTAATTGAGTATGTGGGTTGATAATCTATTTTGGTATGTGAATATTTCATAAAGGGTTTGAAAAAGGTAGTACTATTAAACAAGTGAAAAAATGATAAATTAATGATAATATTTCCAAATTTTTTTTCATTCTCAATTTTGCATTAACAGATGTATAGTAAGTAATAAGAGTTGTAAATGTTTAATTTAATTGTGAGTCCTTGGCTTTTGTTATGCAAAGAATTAAAAACATTTTTATATTTTAAATAAATTTTGGGTACTCTTTAATTAGAGTAGATTTTTAAAATTATATTTTGAATTGAAAATTAACTGTAATAAAAAAAAA
>SEYY01000521.1:105210-110210 GCA_009176605.1 Armadillidium nasatum | reverse complement strand
ACCAGTATCCCAGTTTTCCGGTGTACATTTACAACTAGTTCCATTACATTTCCTCAAAATAAATAAATGAAATACCTTTAACACTTGATGATTCGAAAATAGATTTTTGGTGTTCAAATATAAAAGGTACAAAATAAAATAGTCACAAACACATATTTCTTAAGGAATGATTAGTCATGCTTACCCTTAATTTAGAATTTTAACCTTGACTATGTGATGTTGAAATATAATAATAATGTAATAATTTTATTTTATTTTATTTTACTTAGTTTCTTTTTCTTGTCAGGTTTTTCCTGTACTTATTTCATATGTTTTTCCTCAGGCATTGTGTTAGGTGTCATTGGAGCAATTGTTGGGGTCGGTTTACTACTACTGGTGATGTGGAAGTTCCTTACTACGATTCATGATAGGAGAGAATACGCTCGCTTCGAAAAAGAAAGAATGATGGCTAAATGGGATACGGTAAGTTTTCTTTTTTTAAGAAGTTAAGATATTCTTATTAGCTTCAGTTATAAACACATGTTATACTTCTTTTGAGTTAAGAGTCATATTTATAATTGACTTTTCCAGATAGTAAGAGACTCTTAATGTATATTTATAACTCCCATTAAAATTATTGTTCTTCACATTTCCTATGGAATTATTGGGATTTTAATAATAACCATTTAAAATTTGAAACATTTTACATTTTTTTCTTTACCTTTTATTTTTTTAACCTTTTTTTATACATTTACTTTTGTTTTATATTGCATTTTATTTAATTTAACCTTTTTCAGGGTGAAAATCCTATATACCAACAAGCAACTTCAACTTTCAAGAATCCAATCTATGGTGGCAAATAGAATATTAATTTTGGAATCATTATTTTTATTTTCAATTAGCGTAGAAAGCTTTAAAATAAATGATTTAGGTTGTATTGCATATATATATATATATATATATATATATATATATATATATATATATATATATATATATATATATATATATATATATATATATATATATATATATATATATATATATATATATATATATATATATATATATATATATATATATATATATATATATATATATATATATATATATATATATAGTAACGAGTTGCTTAAAAAGCTTTTTAAATTGCATTTAACTTTCTTTTCAGTACTAAAATTACCTACACCCACTCTATAGGAAAAAATTAAAAATTACCATGATTTTATGCTACTTATGTACATATTTTAATTATTTTCATTTTTTTTTTATTTATTATTTAATTTTGTTTTACGTATTTAAAATTTTGAAAACTAAATTTAAATATTGATAAGATTAGTTGAAAGTGTGCTACTTTTAAAGGGTATGAAATTGTCGAACTTTGGGTTTCCGAAATGTTTGCTTCGACTTTTGCATCTTTTTTCAAATCCTCGATTTCAAACCCATTTTAAAAACCCTCATTATTATTATTATGAAATTCAACACTTTGCATTTTTTTTTTTTATGTTTTAAGTTAATTTTGTAAACTGGTGCCAATTTGCATTTTGTAAGAAACTTTTTGAGTGAAATATTGCCTTTATCAATGTGCCTCTTCGTATTGTATATAACATTTATTAATCGTTTGTAGAATATTATGTAAAATAATGTTAAGGTCTTTTCTACATGGTGCTTTATTTTCCTGTTTTAGATTTTACCTTTTTAACTCATTATTTAGAAAACTTCAATTTGCTCTATTTTAGTATTTTTATTTGATCTCAGTGCTTTTAACTGTTCTTAATAAATCATAGTTTTTTTAAGCACTTTTCTCTATTTTTGAACAAATATCAAATTGTATCTGGTACTTGGTTTATCTATATCGAATATAGACTCTTTTTGTACTTGTATTTCCTCATTTTTATGTACTGAGACTTGTATAAATGATACCCATTTATTATTAGAGTCTTTTGAATAATAAGCAGCTAATAATCTCTTTTTACCTGGAGGGACATGTCATTTGTTTGCCTTTGAAGTGTAGTGTATGTGCTGAGAACCTCCAGCATTAATTATTGAATCAGTTATTATTATTATTATTATTATTATTATTATTATTATTATTGTTATTGTGTCTGCCTTTTTCTGTTGTTAGATTTAGCAAACCTGAAAATATTTTTCAGAATTTTACCTGCCAATAATGTTATAAACATTTTATGCTTGTATTAATAAATTTTATTTTTTTTTTTAATCTGACAAAATATATTTAAACTATTACTATCACCTTTTTAAGAGTATTAAAATATAACATTTTCTTCTTCCCCCCCAAAGTTTTTTAATTTATTAACTGTATATAGTATAAATAAATAGAAATTTATTATTTTTAATGTTTAGATGTAATTTTAGTTGCAGCTTATCAAGATCTGAACAAATTAATACATTTGAAGGATTTTCTTAGTTAAATTTTAAATTCTGGCATAAAAGTAGGATATTTTGTAGCGCTTAATGACCTATGTTATAATTACTGGCCAGTTACTTACTGATTTGTACTATCATGTCCATCTACTATGTATATTATTAGTAGAGTATATCATCATAAAAATGAATGAAGTTTAATGAAACTTATGTTACTGTGATCAACTTCATAAACAACGTCTTTGTACGTATCCGAATCTACTGCAAGCCTTATTGATGAATTTATACAAATTTTTTAAGAAATTTTACTGTTGGAAATAAAATTTTGAAAATTTCTTAGATAGATTTTTAACTATTATTATAACTCATTAATAAATATTAACAAGTTTTAATAGTTTTTATTTTTTCCCCTTTATCGATTCAGGAAGATTGTTGGAGATCTTTACCTTGATTAACACTAATTTATTGTCCATATTGTTAAGAATTCGTTTATAGTAGCATATTTGATTCTTTGAGAGGATTATATTGTCTATTAGTTTGGGAATTTTCACATTGTTCTGCGGCTTCTATTTTACGTTTTATTGTATAATAAGATATTGTGGGCTTACAAGGACAAGATAAAGTCCAAAAATGCAAAAAATTAGTTATTAATGGTAGTAAGTACAACATATTGTACTCTATGCACAGGGAAAAGGAACAAAGTCCTACCCCCCTTTAGTTCCTTAGTGATGAAATCGTCACAAATTCTGAAGTCCATTGCACACGCAATGTTTTTTAACTTTAAAATTGATTTATCTCGAAACCATTGCTTTGGACTTAATACCTTTTCTTTGTAAGACCACGAATTAAGATATTAAGTAGGTGAACTTCTAGCATACATCACGAAGTTATAGTTTAGGGTTTTATTTTATTTGTTTATTTTTCATTTTTTTTTTCTGAATTTTTTAAGCACTTTTTAAAATATTTTAAAATGAGGATAAAATACGATTACTTTTAAATGATCCGTCAATATATTTAATATCCGAAGCCAAATCTTTCTCTTACTTCAAAATAATAATTTATAACCCTATTTAATTGTTGTTCTTGTTATTAAAGAATGAGAAATTTTGTCTACGGTGAAGTATTTTGGAGAACTTTCCTAAAACAAAAGTTATTTAACCTTTTTTTTTTTATTATGAACAAAAAAATTTTTTTATGGTATTCTGAATTATTAATTAATTACCATTTTGCTTAAGAAATTATCTCTGCTGGGAAATTTTAAAGTAGTAGTCTCAGGAAGTTACAGAAGGCCAGTGACCTCGAGATCAGTTTGAAATTCAGTGTGTCGGATATATCGTTAAGGCAACTGATTTACAGTACTTTTTTTTAAAAAAAAAAAAAAGAACTTAATAATAATTAAACAAGTTTATAAATTATCGATTGTTAAATTTCAACAATATAAAGTACCAACACACCATGAACATCAATAAATTTCAACTTGAGGTTATATCTCTAATATACACCACAGTCCATTTATATTTGGTCACCGTAAAGAGAGAGAGAATTATGGTTGTATTAATTGAAGTTATATAAAGTATATTGACATTAGATGAAAAAAAGCGTCATAAGACTCAGATTATTATAACTTAATGAACAAAATGTCATAGTCTACAGTCTACAGTCTATACCTTTAAAAAAGTCAAATAATAGGTTTAAAAAAAGAAAAATGACTTACCTAGGTTTTAATAGTTCCTAATATTATTACTGAATAAATAATAACATTCATTGATAAGTAGTTATAAAGGTTAAAAAATAGTTAAAAAGTATTTTTGTTTTTTTACGAAGATTCCAATTAGAAAAAAAAACCTTTTCTACTAATAGCATATTTGAGAATTATATCAGTAGCATTTTTAAAGTTAAATATAAAAATTATGTAAATATAAAGAAAGTTTGGTAACTATAAAAAAAATGACAATGTTTTCAATATGTCAAAACTTTTTTACCGATCTTTATTGACTAGAACAAAAGTTTCATACGAATACTATATGAATATATGACCAGATATCTATTCATAACAAGTACTTGATTTTTTTTTGGAGGAATGAATATATTAAATAAATTACTGATGCACGATAAATTCAAGCTAAATAATGGCCACATGATACCTCTTCCCAGTTTATTGGAAGCGTTGACATATGGTAATAATTTTTATTATAATAGAATTCCAATAAAATTATAGTTATTAAAACGAAAGATTTTTTCCTTCGGACAACTTTCCTATGAACAATTCTGATTGGGGGAGAGCATGAATGGAATTTCTTGCTTCTTCTTCTGTGAAGAGGAGATCCACCCATGTGGCTTCCCTCGGATAGTTACTTCTTTTTGAGGGCTTTTTCGGCAGCTTTCGTGGTCTTACCAGCGTGCTCTTTTTTATTCACCTCTTTTATTACTCCTACAGCAACCGTTTGCTTCATGTCGCGCACAGCAAAACGACCCAATGGTGCGTACTGTTGGAAAGTTTCAACGCACATGGGCTTACTTGGAATCATCCTCACGATGCAAGAATCACCAGATTTAACAAACTTTGGACCGGCTTCAAGCTCTTTGCCGGTTCTTCTGTCGATTTTGGTTTGGAGTTCCGCGAATTTACATGCGAT
>SEYY01000521.1:95210-97710 GCA_009176605.1 Armadillidium nasatum | reverse complement strand
CGGAACAGATAAATGGTGTGATTATTATGGAAAGGTGAGACACAAGCGACCTCTCCTCAGGTCTGATTAGCGAGTTCAGAATAGATCTCTTCGTTGTAATAACGATAATATAAAGTGATCCTAAAATTCGTAGACTAAAAACAAATTAAACAGAGTAACTGAGAGAGGAAAAATTGCTAAAGCGAAAAGCCCTAGTATCCACTTTTTAAAGAAAAACTATACGAGTGATACTACTCCAAACTACGATGCAAGCTTCATACAAAGACGTACGACATCCTTATACAGGAAAAAGAACATGTAACAAGATTTTAGAAGATTCTTTAGTAAGAGAACCAGTTTGATTCTTCCATCTCGTCTCCCTATTTATCCATATATATATATATATAATATATATATATATATATATATATATATATATATATATATATATATATATATATATATATATATATATATATATATATATATATATATATATATATATACTTAAGGTCACTCTACGCTAATTCTGATTGTGTGGGATGCTTATCAGATTCAATCTATCAAATAGGCCTTATTTGGCCACTAAAATATTTTTTATAAGTTTATCTATCTCTAAAATAAGGATAAAATAATTTTTTTTGAACTAAAATGGACTTGAGAGGTGAGATGACAAAAGAGTAACAAAACTTGGAGTCACACTTGGCACAGAAATAGACAGGTGATCAAGTAACAGGTAGTTTAGAGAGAGAACACAAGGATAAAACTAAGTAGGGGATAGAAAGGATGGGAAAGAAGTTTGAGGAATACCACACCTGTACAGGTAGATTTAAAGGATGGATGGATGACGAAAGCTGCTATCGAACGACACGTAAGGAAATTAGAAAGAAAACTGCAAAGAGAAGGAAAAATTCTGAAGAAGAAGTCATAGTTTTATGTTAGTCCAATAAAAAGTTCCTATATATGAGCACCTGAACAAAAAACTTTCTCTCTTTCTCTCACACACACATACACACACACACACACACACACACACACACACACACATATATATATATATATATATATATATATATATATATATATATATATATATATATATATATATATATATATATATATATATATATATATATATATATATATATATATATATATATATATATATATATATATATATATATATATATATATATATTATATATATATATATATATATATATATATATATATATATATATATATATATATATATATATATATATATATATATATATATATATATATATATATATATATATATATATATATATATATATATATATATATATATATATATATATATATATATATATATATATATATATATATATATATATATATATATATATATATATATATATATATATATATATATATATATATATATATATATATTATATATAAATATATATATATATATATATATATATATATATATATATATATATATATATATATATATATATATATATATATATATATATATATATATATATATATATATATATATATATATATGGGTGTAGGAATATGTCTGTGAATATATATATACACACATTATGAGCGATAAATTAAGATTTGTAACCCTGTTCACATAATGCCGTTAACGAGTACCTAAATTAGCGAGGAACATTGGCACCAACTCAAATTTTGGGAAAAAAGCCAAAATAGCTTAGACTAGTCTAAGATCGAACCACGTGTTCGCCTAATATAACGAAAATGCCGGTATGATAAGTGCAGAATATGATTGTATTTTATTATTTTGTTTTATATTTTCTTTTATCTTAATTATAATTATTTAAAATATAAATTATTAGTTAAATATGTTTGTTAAAAACAAATGTTGAAGATTTTTTCCGGCCGGAATTGCTTTCACCCGGTTAGACCGAAAAAATCAATAGAAGTCGAAGAAGGGGGATCAGAGTCTGCTCGCGCAGATTGAAGTTGAAATTAAAATTATTAACTAATTATTCAAAACAAAATCTGAAAAATGATTTATGTGAAAAAAAAAGTAATTTATAGAATTATATTCATATATAACTAAATGACATTTCGTTTGACCTCTTATAACTATGACTAACCTTGTTCACTGCAATATTTTTATATACGTTACTATATACCCATGATCATAAAAAAAATATTCTACGTACTACCAATAAAATAATAAATATTTTCTCACCCTTTATAAATATTTCACACCGGAAATATAAAACACGATAAATCACACAAAAAATATTTGTCAAAACTGATAAATATTTTTATTTTTAGGTGTACGTTTTACCAAGACCGTCGTACCTGGTCAGAGGTTTTGAGAGAAGAGATAGCGTATGTGAAGCCGACTCACTATTTTGGCACAAACCTCATCGCGCATGTCTCTTCCATATTGAGAGGCACTGTGGGGTAAAGACCCCGTTTCTTTCTTTCTTTTTTTTTATGTTATGATTAACACCAAAAAAAAAATACACAATTATACGTACCT
>SEYY01000521.1:85210-87710 GCA_009176605.1 Armadillidium nasatum | reverse complement strand
GTTGTGTGTTTCGAAGAAGATATTATAGTTGTGAAAATGGTTGTGTCGAGAAAAGAGATGGAGGGACTGAGTTTTTGAAGCATTGAAAATAACTATGTTTACTCTGCCCCAATTTGAAATACAAGAAAGATCAGAGGCCATTTGCTCCAAGGCTACCATTTTAGCGTCAATTAACTGTTGCTTTCAAACTGAGAGGAGTAATGAAGGGTGGAGTCGTCAACATAGGAGTGGATAGATGATAAAGTATTATAGAGAAAGTCATTAATGAAAAGTAGAAAAAGTGTTGGGGATAGGACAGAACCCTATTAATAGATTTAAAGGATGAACTGTGGACGTCTACAACAACAGCTATAAAACGACAGGAAAGAAAATCAGAGAGAAGAATGCAGAGAGAAGGATAGATTCCGAAAGAGAGAAGTTTAGAAATAAAATGTTTTTGCCAAACCCTATCGAAGGCTTTCGATTTGTCCAGCGTGACAGCAAAAGACTCACAAAAATGCCGAAGGGCGAAAGATCAAGAGTCAGAGAGAAGAGAAAGAAAATGATCAGTAGAGCGTTTCTTTTGAAAGCCATACTAGCGATCAGAGATAAGATTTGAAGAAATGAGATGTTTCCAAATCTTCCTGTTTAGGATAGATTCGAAAACTTTAGAAAGAACGAAGGTTAATTAAAGAATTGAGACAATCACTGGAAAGTTGAGTGAACGCACGTTTCCAGAAAGAAGGGAAGGTTGAAGTTGAAATACAGAGACGAAATAGTTTACCAAGGCAAGTGGCAAGCTCAGAAGCACAAGTTTTGAGAACCACAGGAGGAATACAATCAGGACCGTACGCTTTCATAGTGTTAAGCTCAGAGAAAGTAGAAATGAAATCTTTAGAAGAAATTACAATTTTAGGCATAAATGAGTTGGAAAGAGTTGAAGGAGTAGGAATAGCTCCGGAATCGTCTAAAATTGAATTAAAGGAAAAATTTGGGCCAAGACTTAAGATTTAGAAGAAAGCAAAACGGCAGTTGTGCAGTCGGAAGATATTAAAGGAAGGAAAGAGGAAGAAGCAAAGTTAGAGTTTATATTTTTTGCAAAATGCCAGAAAGGGCATGAAGAAGAAAAACCAAGGTTATTGCATTTTCTAAGGAGAAAAGTTTTTGGTGTTGCGCAGGATAGATTTTGCACAAATCCGAGATGAAATATAAGTTGAATGAATTTCTGGAGTTTAAAGACGACGGTAACCCCTGAAGGCAGCATCCCTGAGGTGATTAGAACGAGAACAAGCAGAGTTAAACCAAGGTTTATTACGTTTATTAGAAGGAACAGAATAAAGAATTATTAGAAGGAAAAGAATATGGAATGTATTCCTCCATTCGAGAGTGAATCACCTCAGTAATGCGTTCTTCACACTCCAAGGGACCCTTCCCACAGAAGCAATGATCATTCCAAGGGAAATCAAAGAAGTACGATCGCAAGTCCTACCAACTTGCGGCGCTGAAATTCCACAAATGTTTCCTCACACTATGAGGGGGCCTTCCTTGTGGAAGACTTGAAAAAATAGAAGAGGATACAGAGATAAGAAGGTGATCAGAGGAACCCAGAGGCGGATAGAGTTTGACAGTATAGGGAGAAGCATTAGAAGCTAGAAAAGGATTTAGAATGTTGGGTTCATCTCTAGATAATCGGGTATAGGAGTAGGGTGCTACACAAATTGCGCCCAAGATCGTTTTGGAAAGCGAAATGCATCATGAGAGCTAGAAGAAAGCCATTGGTGGTAGTGAACATTGAAATCACCTAATATGATGATTTCAGAGAAGGAGAAGAAGATAGAATATGCGAACATGCTCTATTTTGGAGCTTAAATAGTAAAATAATTTAGAATAGTCAGTAAATTAGGAGATAAAAAAACATCACAAATGAATTTAGTCGTAAAATGACAAGAGAGCTTAAGTCACAAGGTGGAAAATTTAGAAGACTGCAAATTAGAGACACGAGAACAAACAACATCATTGGGCATGCACGCACCACAACCGCCTTTGGCTGAAAACTGATGATAGATATAGTATGAGGAAACAGAGTAGGGTTTGTTGTCAGAACTCTCAAACACCTGGGTTTCGGTTAAGAACAAATAGTGAGGACTAGAAGAAGAGAGGTGATGTTCAATAAAGTGGAATTTGGATTGAAGACCGCGAATATTGCAAAAATTAATTAAAAAATAGACCGCTCATCAGAACAAGCCAGCTGCAAATCCTGGTGGCGCCAACCCCATCACTGGAGACCACCAACTCTCAAGTGGTAACGGGGAAGGGGTAAATGAGATGCTATTTTTGGAAGCAGCCCTTCGGGGCTTCTCTGAGGTTACTGCTTTTGACGCCATAATTATTATTTTTCAAAAAAGATCTGTGTCTGAAGGAGAGCCTACTCCATGCTACGCGAAGAAGAATGTGGAGATGAGTGCGAAATGATGCGTACCATTGGGCACTGGAGTGAGATGGAAAGTACCCTGAACACCCC
>SEYY01000521.1:62710-80210 GCA_009176605.1 Armadillidium nasatum | reverse complement strand
AGTTCAATATATACTTTAATAGCTGTAACGTTTTGAATATATAATGTAGTCTAACCTACTAATCAAATAGAACTTAACCATACCATAAATATATGCTTATAACTAATATTGATTATTTTTATATAATATCAATTGAAAGTTCAGACAACTTTTAATATATTCCTTTAAACTTTCTACACAGTGTGCCCATATCACATGAGATTGAAGAAGACAGGGTAACCCTCAGTATACATACACATACTAGTAAAACATTCCCTTTGTTAAGGATTTCTAATATATATATATATATATATATATATATATATTATATATATTATATATATATATATATATATATATATATATATATATATATATATATATATATATATATATATATATAGGTAAAGGTGTAGATTGTTTCTGACTTTCGATTGTCAGAAAATATCGATAATCGAAAATATCGAAGAGGCCTAACGTAAACATGCTGAGAATTAGAGGGCTACGGCCCTATTACACCAGACATACACACAATTATTATTACTTATTTTTGTAGCAGAACCTAATTCGACTTATCATAACCTGAACTACCGAAGTTGCCGTAAAAGAGGCCTAACCTGCACAAGAAGTTGCCGTAAAAGAGGCCTAACCTACACAAGAACATTCGCACGTACATCACAGGTATAAAAAAAAATTTATAGGTATAAAAGTATCGATTAAAATAAAATATCGACATAAAAAAATATCGATATAAAAAATATTGAAAGTCAGAAACAATCTACACCAAGTTTATGTAAAATTTAAAGTTTGAAGTAGTATGAAAAATTAGGATTTAAATATTTCCTTTATATTATAATATATTTTATTTTTTTTTCATGGTTAATTTATGAAATCCTAATTTTTTACCTAATTTGATTTCACTTTCACACAAACTTGGTTTTTTGACTTGGTCATTTTTGCCAGTACACCTATTAAATATTTAATATATATATATATATATATATATATATATATATATATATATATATATATATATATATATATATATATATATAATATATATATATATGGTAAAGGTGTAGATTGTTTCTGACTTTCGATTGTCCAAAAATATCAATAATCAAAAATATCGGAGAAGCCTAACGTAAACAAGAACGTTGCCAGAAGTTACTATTTTACACTAGACATACACTCAATTATTATTACTTACTTTTCTAGCAGAACCTAATTCAACTTATCATAACCTGAACTACCGAAGATGCCGTAATTTAACCTAAATAATAATAATAATTTTAATGTACTTATAGTTTATAACATAACCACAATTTAAGGTATCTGAACTGAAAAGAACAAATTACACTTATTCGTTAGGTATAAAAGTATCGATTACAATAAAATATCAACATAAAAAAATATCGAAAGTCAGAAACAATCTGCACCTAAGCCATATATATATAATATATATATATATATATATATATATATATATATATATATATATATATATATATATATATATATATATATATATATATATATATATATATATATATATATATATAGGCTTAGGTATAGAATGTTTCTGAGTTTCAATATTTTTTATATCAATATTTTGAAATTTCGATTTTAATTGGTATCTCATTGCAACGTTCTTGTATAGGTTGGGCCTGTATTTTACGGCAACTTCGGTAGTTCAGGTTATGATAAGTCGAACTAGGTACGCTAGAAAACTAAATAATAATAGTTATAAAAATAATTAGAATAATATTTGAATAGTCATATCAATGTTTCGATATATCGATATTTTTGAATATCAATATTTTCAAAATATCGAAACTCAGAAACATTCAATACCTTTACCATATATATATATATATATATATATATATATATATATATATATATATATATATATATATATATATATATATATATATATATATATATATATATATATATTAAAATTAGGGTAAGGGCATATTATCCTCTGGCTAGTTAATTGTTTTTGCCTTCCTACCTCTCTCCCTTTCTCTACAATAGTTGACCTAGAAGCTAATCTTGAATATGAGCTGCATATCTAGAGGGTGACAGCTCAGAGATTTGTAACTTGGCTAGAGGATGGTAGTTATCATTAAATATTGTAATATTCAGAAAGCATAATCAAAATCTAGAGGTTTAACGAAGTTTTTAATAATTTTTTGGAAATTTTCAAAAATTAAAATTATATATATATATATATATATATATATATATATATATATATATATATATATATATATATATATATATATATATATATATATATATATATATATATATATATATATATATATATATATATATATATATATATATATATATTGTTTCTTCAGTTTTAAGGAAAATATTGGTTAAAGACTTGCAGTAGTTAAACGTCTAATTAAATATGTTTTCAAGTATGTTTAGCATATTTAATCCAGGAAGAGAGCTGCAAAGACTGTGTCAGGTGAGTAAGTTTCTTCGTTTATCCTAACTTTCACTCATTTAAAGCTGGAATATTTAATAAAGTCTCAATATAGTACTTTGAAAATAAGATGTTATGAAAGGTTAAAAGATGAATAAATCAAAACAAAAACAATAAATGGTAAATAAAAATTTTTGCATATTAAATGTTAGTGAATATATATGAACATTATTTCTAATGCTTTTTTTTATCAATTTTTCTTCTCAGTAGTAACGTACTGAAACCAAACTTTTGGGTCAAGCATGAGTTCCAAAAATTAGATAAAGTAACAGTTGAGTAAAAATATAACTTCTAATAATGTTAATTTAGTGTACTAAATATTTCTTAGTAATAATAATTTTATTAATAATCTTAAATAATTAAATATAGCTGATAATATTTTAGAAATTAATTAAATTAGCTTTTATTATTATTTCTCCCATTTTAAGCTGATAACCATGTACCAGTTATGAGCAGTATACAATGTCAGATAAAGACATGGGATTTTTGAGGGGTAGGATGAAGAAGAAGAGTATTGCCAGAATCAGCCAGGGTTGAATTAGATGAAGGGGGAAAGGCTGAAAAGATTAGTGTTTTCGTCAGTAGTATTATCCATAGATCCACAAGAACAAATAAGAGAAGTAAAGGTTGATTTACAGAAAGTTTGAGATGTTTTTGGCAAGAGTCCTGAGATATTTGATTGTACCAGAGAACCAAGGAGGTAAAAATACTTTTGCTTAATGCTAAGGTGATTAGTCCATCAAATATCCCTGCAATAATATAAATTTGAATTGACTTAAAAGCAGTGATAGGAGAATGAACTGTCTATTATTGGTATACAAAGTCTCTACCCTGAATAGCTCAAGAGCTAGTATGGTGCTATGTATTTTGTGAAGAAAAGGATTTAGTCTTTGATATAATGAACAAGTTGATTCTGTTTTTAGTCTAAGAGAGAATGGGACCATCATGTCATCAATAATTATGACTTTCACCTTTTTAACAGACACAAAAGTGTCCACAAAGTCAATTCAATTATCCCAAGGATATTTTACTATAAAAAGCTCAGAGCTTCCAATTAACCTGATTAAAGTATGTAAATATTTGGTTAGGGCCAGGTGATAATGTTGGAGAAAGTGCACTAAAATCCAGCCCATTGAAAATTCAGAATGTTTCATCCTCCTCACTGCCTCTTTAAATATGAGAGGAGCCCAACAACTCAGTGTTGTGCATATTAAAATTCCCTAAAAAGAGAACCTCAGCAGTTGAAAGATTTAACAGGCTCTTGAATAGTTATGAGATGCTAAAGGAAGAAAAATAGACGGAAATATGTGCCACTGGGGAAACAAAATCAGAATATATATTTTAGTTTTTAGTTAATATACAAATTAGTAATAATGGTGGCCAATTTTCATAACTTATGCTGCAAGTTACTGTGTTTAAGTTTAATCACTTATTAATTTTCACATGTTTTGTTTCAATTCCAAGTCGATTTCTTAACTTCAATTTAACAAGACCAGAAGTTGAAAACACCCTTCATTTGAGGTAGAACTCTGTGGACAGCTCCATAAAATTGCAAAGAAAAATTGACAAAACACTGGTGGCAAATTACTGTCTTACATTGTTTGATTTTCTATGACAGACTACCACTTTACTAGTACTGTACCTCCTTGTATAAGTTCAGGATTTGATTGTTAAACATAATTTTTGGAAACATCTGTATTTTTTATCCTGAATTCAGTAAAAACCTGGTGAATAATCAGGATAATATTATAAATTGCCAACTCTTCCTATGCTATGATAAATTTTCTTGATTTCATTGTTGCTTTACTTGCATTTTGCTTGTGCTTTTATACACTGAAACTTCAGTTCATTCATATCATAATACTCTTTCATATTCCACCTGGGTTTTTTCAAACCCCACCAGGGTTTTTTAAAAAAAAATCCACTTGAAGAAAACTATTTTACCCACTTTGGTTCTCTTTCAGAATAATTAAAAATAAATGAGATTTTTAAATAAAAATAATAATAGGATTTTTTCTCTCTATTAGAAGAATGTTTCTAAATTCATTTGCTTATATATATAATATATATATATATATATATATATATATATATATATATATATATATATATATATATATTATATATATAATATATATATATATATATATATATATATATATATATATATATATATATATATATATATATATATATATATAGTGACCAATCTTCATCACTTATTATTATTTAAGTTTAATTGTCTATTAATTTCACATTAGTTGATTCCTTAACTTATTGCAAACAAGACAAAATGTAAAAAGCACCCTTCCAATTGTGGCAGAACTCTGTAGAAAGCTCAGTAAGTCACAGCAAAAATTTACAAAACCCTGGTGTTGATTGCTGTCTTTTGATGTTCGATTCTCATGACATCACCACTTTGCTGTTTTCTCCTTGTTTAAGTTCAGGATTTGATTGTTAAATATGATTTTCAGAAATCTTTTATTCTGAATGCAGTAAAACCTGCTAAATAATCTTGATAAAATAAAAATCCACTTTTCTGCCAACTCTTCCTGTGCATGTATTAATAATCTTCTTGATTATTTCACTATTGCAAAACTTGCACTATACTTTGCTAGTGCTTTCAATATTTGAAACTTAAGTCCTTTCATGCCCTAATTTTCTTGCGGATCACAGAGTGTTGTTGTAACAAGGAATTGCTCTCCATTTATTATACTTTAAATTATGGTACAAGTTGAATATAAACAAAAAAATAATATGCAATTGCGACTAAGTCTGTAAACAAAACATTTTCTTGAAAAAGCCCTCTTTTACTGGGTTTACTCGGGTTTTATATGAAAAAAAATGGGAAAAAACATTAAAATCGTGCTTAAAATAGCTAAACATAAAATGAAAATGAGATTTACCAGTCTCAAACCCAGTAGATGATTTATTTGTTAGCTAAACAGGAGAAGAAACAAAATATTGTTTTAACTTTAAATAATATTAATCTTGAACAAATAACTTTCATTTTTTTTTTCCAATCTTTAAATTCTTTTCAATATACATTATAATTGTAAGTTGTAACAAGTAAATTTAAAATTACAAATAAAATCTTTTTAATTTAATTGTAAAATTTTCTCCACAGAGATCATTTCACTTAAGTGCATGCAATGCTACCTTAAAGCATCCCAATCACAAAATGGTACGAGATATTAAAGTGAGAAAAACGGTTCAAAAGTATGCATTTGAAAGAATCAATCTGAATATGTTGAGAAAAAATAAAATTATACCACCGGAAATTCAGGTAAATTGCTTTCATTTCAAGTTGGTTCCTCTATGATAATTATTCTTTGATCAAAATTGTTGAAAAAGAGAAATGCCAGGTGGTGTTTAAAATATTCTTTCTGTAGCATTTTCAATAATTTTAATTATTTTTGTCTAGTACAATAGAAATTTTAATTCTCTCTCTCTCTCTCTCTCTCTCTCTCTCTCTCTCTCTATATATATATATATATATATATATATATATATATATATATATATATATATATATATATATATATATATATATATATATATATATATATATATATATATATATATATATTATATATATATATATTCTTTTTAAACTTCTTTGCAGTAGAGTTGAATCCTATTTTTCACTTTGTTTCACTACAGTAATCTTTAAGGTTTGCATAAACTTAAGACATTTGTTGAGTTAGTAGTAGAAGTAGTACAAAATATATATATATAACTTTTATTCAAAATCATTTAAAATATTCACGTTAGACTGTCCTGTTTAAAAGAATAAATTGAACAAGTCCAACTCAAATGATCGATATTAAGTTGTAAATGCAATGCTTGAAATTTTAAATTAATTGGAAATGTAAGTAAATTTGAAGATATATTGATAAATTTGGTGATTTTTTTTTTTTTTTTTTTTTTTTTTTTTTTTTTTTTTGAGCAGGCGAGAGAGTGTGTGTGTCATTTCCTAAATAAAGTCTTTGCCATTAGTGCCTGCTATGTTAATATAAAAGAATGTTAGATAAGATTTTGTAAAGAGAAAGCCCAAAACTACTTAATTTCTTGTATTAGTTTTTGTCAGTAATTTCACTAACCATTATCTTATAATAAAACCTATCATAAAAAGAAATTAGCACACTTATTCTTTTAAGTTTAAGAATAAAGGTCATGCATATCATGTGAATAATAATTGCTAGTATTATTCTGTATTTATTATTTTATTTAATCCAAGAAATAAGCGCAGTAACTATTTCATCAAATTTCTGAAAGACTGCTGTACTGAAAGACATTAAGTACTGTTGAGTGAAATATACCAATTTATTCCACTAATTAAAAATGTTTCTGGTAAAACTATATCTTAATATTTTCAATTAAAAATTTTAAATTCTACATTTATTTAATTACAAACTTCTTATTAAAATTTATTAATTTATTTGATTGTAACCGTTGAGAAAAGATTTTTTTCTTTTATAAACTATTAAATATAAGTACACTTTACTTTAAAATAACCTCTATAATCGGACTTTTTACTCAGAGTATTCTCTTTGCCTTCTAATTGTCTAATAATAATAATAACCATCCTATCCCGAAAAAGAGGTAGCCGCTCTGATTCATCTAACTATCGCCCTATTGCTCTCACTTGTATTCTGTCTAAAATCTTTGAAATCCTTCTCAACTCCAATTTCTCGGATCAGCTGGGATTCCATTCCCTTTCCGATCATCAGTATGGCTTTCTGTGCTCAAGGTCTACTGATGATAGACTTTCCTATCTGACAAATTTATGGTTTTCTGCTCTTAAAGGTTATGGAGAGTCATTTAGACATATCTAAAGCATTTAACTGGGTATAACATGCGTGACTGCTTTCCAAGTTCCCCTCCTTTGGGTTTTCTCCTTCTCTTTGTTTACTTATGTTTAGCTTTCTTTCTAATCGTCCCATTTCGATTCTTGTGGATGGGGGAACTTCTTCCTTTCCTGTCAATAGTGGTATTCCTCAGCGTTCTGTCTTGTCTTCTACTATATTCCTACTTTTTATTAATGATATTCTTAGCTGCTCTTCAAACTTTATTCATTCATATGCCGAATACTTGACCCTCCGTTCTTCTACTCATTTCAAATCTGCTTCTTCCTTTGGACCTAAAGTTGCCTCTTTTCTTAATCTTTCCATTCCATTCTTGCTGATCTGAATTGAATTTTCCAATGGGGTTGTCTCAACCTTGTGGAATTCAACTCTTTAAAAACTCAGCTTCTATAAATCTCCCTCTCAAAGACACCTCCTAAATTTTCACTTTCTTTTGATGGTTCTCTCATCTCTCCTGTTGACAATATAAATATCCTTGGCCTTCACATAAACAAAAAAATGTCTTGTAAACCTCAAATCACAATGTTTGCTAGAGCTGCCTCAAAGAAGCTGGGAGTTCTGTTGAGGCAAGAATTTTACTTCTTCGCAGTTACTCCAAATATACAAGGATCTCATCCGCCCATGTATGGAGAACTTCTCTCTTATCAGGGTGGCTCAGGTTTCACCCCTCTTTTGGATAGTGTTGAGTCAAAGGCCAAAAGGCTTATAAACTGTTCCGCTCTTTTCAGTTCACTTGACCCGAGGGAGCTGACCACACTGATATCTCCACCTTTACGCGTCCTCTTAGCACAAGAGGTATATTGTCTGCATATGAGTTTTCTGTGGACATAGGCTACTCCAGGATTGTCCTCTGTGGTGCCTTCTTCTTTCCAGCCACCTCAGTTTCATGGAATTCTCTTTCAATTTCTGTGTTTCCTGCCAAATTTAATCTCAATTACTTTAAAGCACACGTCTGTGCTCATCTGCGGAATTTGCGTTAAATTGGACTTGTAGAGTTTTTTATTCTTTTCTTTAAAACCTCTTCCTTGAATGGGGCTCTGCCCGTGAGTTTTGGTGATAACTGAAAAATAATAATCCAAACTTGGGAGTTCCGTTTGTTTACTAAGCTATAATACTGTTATTTTTTATATATTATTTATATATTTTATATATTTGTTATTTTTTTTCTGATTGAAATAAATCAGAATTATTAACATAAATTTTCTCTGTTCAAAGTCTGCACCTATGAGTATTTTTTCATAAACTGTTTCAATGTGATTGTGTGAGCGTTGGTAAATCACCTTTATAGAATTTGAAAAGTTTTTTGTTAAATATACCATTACTTGTGTTCAAGTAGAGAATAATAACATGGTCGGTTTCGCTTAGAATTAGCGTGCCAGAGATACAGGAATCCATTCCTACTCACATTGATTTATGATTGATAAATGGGACTATCTTTGAATGGAAAAGGAGCTAATATACCTTTGCTTCACTCTAACTACCCACTTGAACGAAGGATTGCGATTCTGCTAATATCCGTCTGGCTTTCGTCAGACATCCTGCAGAAGACAAATGAAATTGTAGATAAGTACACCCTATCATATATACAACAAGGGGGCGGAAGAAGTCAATTTCTTTTTTCTCATTTAAATATATGGAAGTAAAAATTTTGGATTGCTCATTATAATATGCACTGTAGTTGTATCTCTGTTTCCACTTAATATAAATTTTATGTATGAAAATTCTTTTTATTTTTCATTTATTTTTTGTGTTTTTAATTTGAAAATCATGTAAAAAAGAGGCTTAAATATATTTTAATTCAAGAAAGTTTAAATCTCTTAAAATTTTCTTTATTAGTTTTGCTACTTAGTTTGCAGCCAGGGCTGCAAAGCTGCAACCATGGAGTGGTTGGAACTGGAACAAAAAATAAATAATTTTACTACAAAAAAAAAAGAGAGCCTACAGTCAGAGTTGGATAATTATAAAATGATGGAGTTAAACAAAGGAAAACTTATTTCGAGTTCAGCAAAACCGAGACCCCAATTTATTTTTTTTGCTTTAAAATAAAAGAGTTCGGAAGAAGAAATCAGACAATTTTAAAATAGCATTGTCAGAGTTGGATATTTTAAAGAGATAGATCTATATTAGGCAAAAAAATTTACAGTATACATAGCCCTTTTTGAAACTAAATTTAACATCAGTATATTCTAATAGTAACTTGAATTTCTTGAAATTTAGGCAAGTAATTTAAAAATATTTAGAATTTCTTCTGGTCACCTAAAGTTTGTTTTTTTTTTTTTTTTTTTTTTTTTTTTTTTTTTTTTTTTTTTTTTTCCTATTCAAATTTACCCCAATACAGAAATTATAAGGGAAGTAAAACTTCTGACCACTTATAGTTATTATTATTAATCATGGAATGACTATAAATACTTTTCTATGTTTCTTTTAAAATACATTTATTTTTCATCTTAATATGTTTAATTCCCTTTGTTTTCTTATTGAAATAAGTTATGCAATTTATTTTAATGTATGTCTAATCTTTTGAAGGAAATGGCACATGATGAACTTAAGAAACATCCTTATGATGCTTCCATTAGTAGAATACATAAAAGATGTACTATTACGTCAAGACCCAGAGGTTTGGTTACTAGGTATGTTGATTACTTAATTTTAGGGGCGTACCAAATACCAAGGTATTAGTATATGCTGATTATTGGTTTTTGATATTGGTAAAAAAAAATTTGATACCAATTAAACTTGTAGTATTTTAAATATATGATAGGAAATTGTTGCATCTTTTTTGTCACATATTTTTTAATTGTAGTTGAAGCTGTTCATACTCACATGCTAATACACACAACCGAGCATTCTTTCTCGCATACATTTTTCTGATGATATTCACAAAAAGTCAAATTGCACTGGAATTTTAAACTATGGTCATTGATAATTCGAACAGTATAAGCATTTAAGTATTGATCAGATTTTCCAAAATAATTGAGGTTTATAGTAAATATTTTTTATTTATTTTTTGTTTAAGAGTAATCGTATAGTTCAAAATGAGATCAAATCAAAGATGTTTTTCACAAAACGCATCTTGATATTAAATCTAAGTCTTGGTATTGATGGGCCTATTCTAATTTATGAGGCCAGATAGGTTACTTGTTTTGGTTTGATGAAGAAGATGCTAGTAGACCCTAATTGTATGATATAGAGTTAGAATATAATAGTCCAGGTTGAAATGACTGTTAATGTTAAAGTTATAAAGTTATAGGTTATTAAGTATTTTAAGTCGTGTCTAGTTAGAAATAGGACAAGATATGCTATATGATGAAAAATCACTTTTTTTTTTTGTTGAATAACAAATTTTGAAAACGAAAGTTGTATTATAACAACTAAAAAAATGAACTACATTTTTTAACTAAATAATTTCTTATTAATATGAGAATTAATTACAAACAAAAAAAAAAAATTTGGTGTATTAATAACCACTAATATATTTACACAATACTTCTATAAAGATAAAAAGTTAGAAACATCATGCGTCAACCGAAGATATATACAAGTCACCCCGTTTATCAAGAATATGTGATCAAATTATATATCTTCTATCACTTCTAATTTTCTTCCACTCTTCTTCTTCTTTTATTCCATTTCTGATATAAATATTTCAATACTTTTTTCTCTCTTCTCTCTTTCTTTATTTTGCTTATGCATATTCTCTGATCAGTGTCTTCTTTCCTTTTTCTTAGTTGTACATCTTCTACTTTGTTCCTGTCCAGTCTGCCCCTTTCACTACTTCTACTAACATTTCTTTATTGAAACTATCTCTATTCTCATTCTTTTACTGCTAATTCCAGATGCTTATGTAATTGCTTTTGTTATAGTTTTACTGTATGTGTTAATTCTCCATCTGGCCTCCCAGGTGATAGATATCACATGTTATTTTTTTCCTATATGCTCTCTACATTATTCGTATTTTCTTTTTCAATCCCTACTTTCAATAACAGGGTTCTCCCATACTTTTCTTTCTTTTTTGTGTATTCAGTCTATTTTCCTTAATGTCTTTTTGTGTTTTACTATCATTGTTGTTTCTTCTCTTCCTATTACCTTTGCTGGTCCTCTCCACACTTTTTCACTTCCTCTTATGGCATACTTCCTCTCCAGTTATTCCTCTTTGTTCCCTTACTCTCTCTAATAGATCCTTTTGCATTCTCTCTCTCTCTCTCCAGTTTCCTGTCTTATATGAATTTCTCTTGCTTAATGCATTGATTTTAATGTACTTCTTACTATATCACACTCATTATCCCTCTCTAAACTGATGAATTTTCACATCTTACAAAATCATTCTTCATCCAAACTTTTCTATTTTCCCTGTCACAGAGAATCTCAATTACCTTGACTTGAGAGTTTAGAAAAGTAGTGTCCATTGAAATAGCGATTGTACAGAGAGAGTGACGCAACAGTTCGACGGGTAGAAAGAGATTGGAAAGAGTTTGTAAGAGCAAATGAGTATAAGACGAAAAGCCCTAGACTCCACCTTTTCGAGGAGATCTGTATGTGTGGAACCACCTCAGATGTGTGAGGCGTACTCCATACAGGGGTGAATAACACCCCTATTAATAACAAGCAACTGGGGTGGAGTGAAGAAGTTCTGAAGACGCCTCAGAATACCCAACCTCTTAGAAGCTTGTTTAGAAAGAGAAGTAATGTGATCCTTCCAAGAAAGATCACGAGAAAAAGAAACACAGAGAAAATTGAGGACAGATGAAAGTTTGAGCCGAGTGTTTTCGAAGTTGATGTCACACCTGTGCGGAAGATTGTGTCGAGTAAAAAGATGGAGGAATTGAGTTTTTGAGGTACTGAAAACGACCATGTTTTCTCTGCCCCAATTTGAAATTCGAGAAAGATCAGTGGTTAGTTACTTCAAGGCCATCCTTCTTGTATTAATTAATTGAAAGGAGAAATGAAGGGTGCAGTCATCGGCATAGGAGTGGATAGGAGGCGAAGTAAAATGAAGAAGGTCATTGATGAAAATTGGAAAAAGAGTTGGGGATAGGACAGATACTTGAGGAATACCACTATTTATTGGTTTAAAGGAAGAACGATAGTCGTCTACAGCGGCTGCTATAGAACGACCAGAAAGGAAATCAGAGAGACGGATAGATTCCGAAATAGAGAAGTTTGGAAATCAGAGCTTTGTGCCAGACCCTATCGAAGGCTTTTGATATGTCCAACGCGAAAGTGAAAGACTCACCGAAACCCCGAAGAGCGGAGGACCAAGAGTCAGAAAGAAGGGAAAGAAGATCACCAGTAGAGCATTCTTTACGAAAGCCATACCGATGATCAGAGATTAGATTAGAAGAATAAAGGTGTTTCCAAATCGTCCTGTTAAGGATAGATTTGAAAACTTTAGAAAGAACGAAGGTTAAAGAAATAGGACGATAGTTAGGGGTTGATAGGGGTCCCCCTCTTCGGCATATATTATATATATATATATATATATATATATATATATATATTATTATAATATATATATATATATATATATATATATATATATATATATATAATATATATATATATATATATATATATATTATATATATATATATATATATATATATATATATATATATATATATATATATATATATATATATATATATATATATATATATATATATATATATATATATATATATAATATATATATATATATATATATATATATATATATATATATATATATATATATATATATATATATATATATATATATATATATATATATATATTATATATATATATATATATATATTATATATATATATATATATATATATATATTATATATATATATTAATATATATAATATATATATATATATATATATATATATATATATATATATATTATATATATATATATCCTCTTTTCTCTTTCTTAAGTGCTCCCTAGTTTCGTATAACATTAGCGAATTCATTTAAACAATTCGGAACCACAAATGAAAAATAATATTTTTTCTTTATATAACTATGCATGTTTTAATGTCCTAGGACTCAAAGTGTGCATAAAATTATGATATTTAGTTGAGTATTTGGGATTATAAGAGTTAACTGCAAAAAGCTTCGTTATATTTCTTTTTTATAATCAGTCTTGCATTTATTTTATTGTATAAGGTTTATCTGCCTTATATGAAATTTACTACTATTTGTATTTTTTTTTACACCTTCCACAGTAACTCTTTTAATTCTTTCTGACCTTTTCATATATACACAAATACTGTTGTTTGGAGTACGTTAATATATTGTTTCCACTTTTTGCTTTTGTCCAGTCATTTCTTATTTTCTTACGGAATTATTCCCATCATGGCACAGAGGGATAAATCTTAAGTCCATGTGATTAATAGACTATGTCGCCATACTCTGTAAACTTTTAAGTGTTACATATACCTAGAGACAAACTTCATAGTTCTTATCCCTTTTGAAGTTTCCAGTTTCGTTTATTATCACCCTTCTGGTTGAGGGATTAAAACTCATATTCAATTTTTACATTCTCTATCACCATCCCATTTCAAGATTCATAACCTTTATTAAATTTCTCCCTGACCCTCTGTATTTATCATTTAATCATTCTCGTTCATATCTTAATTTCACTACTTTTTTTTTTTTTTTTTTGTCATTACTTCAGTATTCATAATTTTATTTTGCCCCTCGATATTGTCTTTGAATTTGTTGATTATTTTCAAAACAAAATTTATTTGCTTGATTAGTAAAGAAATTGGAATGGTTTGTAATTTGTCGTTAAGAAAGGTCACAAAGTACTATTTTATATTTATTTATTTTCCGTCTCATCATAATGGAGAAGTATAATAAACGCTTGATACAAACTTTAACATAAAAGGGTCTCCTTTTCAGATACACTAACATTAGAATTATTTCAGGAAATTTTTTATTGGAAAAAGTGTAAATTAAATAATTTCATTTTTTAATACATTTTAATTATTATCCCCTAATAGAAATCATTTTAATATGAAAAAGTTAGTACGCTTATTTAAATTTCTTAAAAACAAATGTCTCCCTAAATGAACTGGAAGTATCGAGAACTATCCTTTGCGTAAGGATTTTTTTGCTGGTAACTGACCTTAAAAGAGAATGACGTCTTTAATTTAACTTAGAATAATAATATTATTACTATTATTATTATTATTTATTTACTTAATTTCCATATTTTTTTTATTTCAGGTGGAGAGTTTCCCGATTTATTTTCCGACATGAATCCGATTACAACAAATTATCCGGGGTTCTGAGGGCGAAGTGGTAAATCCCTTAAAAAACCTTTGCAAAATGTTACAAACTAAAATCGTCGTTTTTGAATTTTGTATATACAGTCAAATTTTGTTAATTCAGTTTTTTTCTAATAAATATTTATAATTTTATCTGTCATTATTATTAAATTAAATAATCAATGGCTGTGAGAGCAAAGAGAGTAAATGCTATTCGTTTAAATATATAAATTGACTTTCATGTAGCTACTCTTTTGGTTTGTCATTGCAAAAGATGTAGAAACTTGTTGATGGAAAGTTATACGATATATTCCGTATATTTTTTGAATTATTTCGGATATATCCTTCATTGTTAAATTAAATAACGTTTTAGAAAAATTGCTTTTATTAACTATTTAACGATATGGAGCCTTTACCTTTGATTGTACAAAGGAAGTGAAACGAAATATTAAGATGAATATTTTTAGGATTTTAGAATATAAATGTGGTAAGATCTTAATAATAGTACTTGAATTAGAAATCGAAAACCAGTAAATTTTTGAATTGGTTTAAAGGTTGTCAGTGAACATACCGTTATAGATTAGATAAATGGTCAGCATAAAAGGGAAAATAGTTGATACTTGTAAAGAGATCAGTTCAGAACAATATGAGCAGTAAACTGAGAAAATAAGAGGAATGAATGCCAACTGATGTCGGCTAATAATTGGTTTGGTTAGGATTAGTACGAAAAATGACTGATGGAAAAGCTAGTTAACAAAAAAGGTAGGTGCAGAAGCGCCGAAGAACCTGAAAGACTCATTATAGAATAAAATGAACAAAGGTTGCAATACTTTTGTATACTATTAAAATAAGTAACTGCTGCTCCGAGTTTTTTTTTTTTAGTTCCATCGCTTCTCTGAGAGGAATTCGCTTATGATGAGTTATAACAAGATATATCAAGAATGCGTGCAGTTTTTCTGAATGCCATTGCAGAATATTGCATCAACGTTTACTGACGAATTCCTAGTTTGCTTATTAACCATATACTTCCTAGTGCTTCGTATCATTAGAGCGCACAGGTCAACATTTTCGTTTAGCTAGAAATGATAGGGTGCAATCCTACTAGTACACGAAGTATTTGTTCGTGTCCTAGTTTCTTTAGATTACATTATCACTTTCATGAATTAAAGCGAAAGAGATGTTGCATATTTACGCTGTAACGTTCCCAATATCGGCGTTCAATAAGCTGCTATGGCAAGACTCAAATTTTGTAAGTGGTCATCGCTGATTATTATACACAACGTACTCTTTACGGATGCATGAGGCCATCTTCCGTCATGTGATGTATCAACAATTGCTGAAACGGTCATTAATTAATTGATGAAGTAAAAAAAAGAGTATTTGACTGTAATAAATTCTTTCTGACATCGATTTGCGGTAAATGTATGGCGCGGTACCATCGACAATGACTTGCGATTGGTCCTGTTGTTATTGACAATCGTCTAACGAGCGATTACGTCAAAATGAACTGCTAGTACTTCTGGAAGATATTCCTTTGATGATGCGGCGAAGAATGTATAATATCGTCTATTGTATCATGAAGAAGTTCTGCTACATGTTGTTCATGTAGCGACTCATTAGCTATACCAAATTTCCCTGGGCGATGGATTAGCAATAATGGTCCAATTCATTGACATTCAATGGTCTCCTGATTCGTTTCTGTTACATTATGGTTTATGGGGATGGTTGAAAACGAAAATTTATCAAACAAAGTTGAATACGTACGAGAGGGATTGATTGATTGCAATTTGAATGCTATTGATTATATAAATTTTGTAACTGTGAACCGCACTCGTCTTATGGCAAGAGTTTTAAAGTGCATTGAATTTCAAAGTTCAAAGTTGAACACTTGTGTACACATCTGTTAGATATAACATTTATTTTTATTAATTATTTCAATTAAATTGGGACGGCTGCTAATAATAACCATGTTCATACACATTTTTTATCATTTATTTATTTACAATGACTCATTCTAAATAAATCTTCTTCCAAAATATTCTTCTTTTGATTCCTCTTTAATTAATAATAAATATATATATAATATATATATATATATATATATATATTATATATATATATATATATATTATTATATATAATATATATAATATATATAAATATATATATATATTATATAAAGAGGTTTTCAGGTATCTTGTTAGTAGAACTTAATTATATATCTCCTTCCATCATTTTATAACTCTAAATGATACCCAGGAGATTGAGTTCCTAAATGCATATTGGCTATGAAAACATCCTTGTGTTCTTTCAAGTAATAAATGTAGGAATGGTCGAATGTCTATAATTACCTTGATCACCTTGAGGTAAAGATAACCTTCTTAACAGGTCTGTAGCTTAGATTTATTTATAAATGAATCCCACAGTCTTTGTTGCATGCATTAGTTTTATCATTATTATTTGTTTTGACTGGAACAATCTCGATAGGCCCATGTGGCTTAACTGTTTCTATTTTTCTTATGTTCTTATGAGTATCAAAGATAAAATTATAACATGAATGAGTGTCTCCTAGCTGAACTTAATGACAACAAGGGTACGTAGATTTTAATGATGATATTATTTATATGGTTTTGTCCAGTTCTGAAGAAATACTATTTAGCACTTCCGTATCTCTCAGTTTTCTTCAGTTTCTTTCTTAATTCAATCCTAAATTCTAAATTTCAATCAACCATTCACCTATATGTCCAAATTATATATATATATATATATATATATATATATATATATATATATATATATATATATATATATATATATATATATATATATATATATATATATATATATATAATATATCTATATATATTAAAAAACATTTAGAAGAAA
>SEYY01000521.1:20210-50210 GCA_009176605.1 Armadillidium nasatum | reverse complement strand
GACTCTTTCCCCAACTCTGGTGGAGATTGGTTGGCCTCAGGCCTTTACTTCTCATATATATATATATATATATATATATATATATATATATATATATATATATATATATATATATATATATATATATATATATATATATATATATATATATTATATATATATATATATATATCCTATGAAACTCAAAAAAAAAAAAAATTTAAATATCATTATTGATAAAATGCTAAAGGAAAATTATTTATTTTTCACTTAAATTGTACATAAAAGATACTAGGAGTTCTCCTTATTACGAAAATAAATTACATAAAAACTCTGTAATTCCTCAAGCATGATTTCCCTTTTTAAATTCGCCATTTTCTCAGAGCTTCCATATTGTTTCATTCATCAATATTTTTATATTAAAATTATATACATCTCAAAATTTAGGAAAGGAGAAAGGGATAAAAAATAAATAAAAAAAACTAACAGGAAAAATGACTACATGAATATCCATTTCCTATGAGTAGGTCATTATTTAATAAAATAAAACTCAAGTGATTCATAAGGGAAGGAAAATGGAAGATTACCAACCTTTCCGCATTTAAGTGTACTTTATAATCTAATTTATAATATATTTCAGAAATATATATTATTTTAATTGTTAATTTAGCATTTATTTGATTTTCTACTGTCAATATTTGCTTTTATCATAACTATTTAATTGGTTTTAATTTTGTTGAATAATTTGCAGGAAATAGTTTCTACTATTTTCTAGTATTATAATATAAATAAAGAATGGCATTATCTAATAATAAACAAAACTAAGCAAATATTTTTTTTTCATTTTATTCAATAATTAATAATTGGTAGTTAATATTAAAATTAAGAATATTCAATACAAATAAATTTCAAATATTTCTCCACGTGTTGATATGTAATATTTCGAACCACGTGTTGTCAGAGTGGGTAATGGAAGTATTTGGCAGTTATCTGTCGGACATTGAAGAGAGCAACTAAAGTTTCTTCACAAATTGTCGGTAAGTTGCGGTCCGGAAATAAAATTATTTGTTGTTGATGAAAATTTAGGTAAGGAAATTTTTATATTTGTTTATATTACAATAGGAAAGTCATAAACCGCCTAATCTTGTTTTATTGTTATGTATTAGTTTTGTTAATAATTGGGCCTACCTTAAATTTTGGGAACCTACGCTAAGAGCATTTTTCATATGAAAACTAGGTCCAGTGTTTTGTGTATTTCGAAATTGCATCGAATTCTCCATTTTTTTAAAAAATATAAATATATAAAAATGTAGATTATTAATATACTTTACTTAGTAAGTGTTATGTAGGTATTTCATCCTAAATATTAATAAAATATATGCGGGATTGTCATACCGGTAAAACTCATGCTTAAAGAAATTCATCGACTTCTCATATATATATATATATATATATATATATATATATATATATATATATATATATATATATATATATATATATATATATATATATATATATTTAAATTGTCTAAACAAAGAAAATTCATATGGCTTAGGAATTAATCTTCAATTTTTAAAACTTATTTACGTAAATTCGTGATTTTTTCGTAAGTGTATTCCTTAGTTTGTGATAGTTTAGGTTTTGTAATTTAAATATGCCTTTAAAAGTAGCCAGTTCTTTTCTAGAAGCATATATATATATATATATATATATATATATATATATATATATATATATATATATATATATATATATATATATATATATATATATATATATATATATATATATATATATATATATATATATATATATATATATATATATATATATGTGTGTGTGACGAAAATAACTATTCCCCCCCTCCCCCATTGATGGGTTTCTATTAATTGAGAACTTATTCCATTTTTGGTCGTCCAATCAGAACTTAGGTTTATAGAACATGGAAGTATTTTCATCCAATAGTTTGTCGAGAAGCTTGTGACGTCACGCAACTTCCTATCCAGTCAAAACCTGAGTTAGTGGAGATATAAAGCGTTAGGTTTCTCTGTCTGTCTTCCTTTCGTGTCAGCTACTTAAGCTGTTCTGTTGTGTAGGTAAGGTGTTTCCTTAAATATAAAATTGGTGTATTAAATATTAATACCCTATAAGTGTTGTGAAAGTGTATTTACTGGTGTTAAAATTAACATACTGGTAATTTACTTTAAAATTTTAAAATAGGCTTTGGTTGAAGTTTTAGTTTACCGGTTACATGTCACATGTAAAGTATTTAATATTACGTAAAAATTTAATAGGTAATAGATTTGTAATTTCTTATGAAATTAAAATTTTGCTCTTATAAATATAACATTTATGAGTTAAAATAAAAATTAATCATTTAAAAAGTTGTCAAATCGTTGGGCCTAAGTCTTTATCAAATATGTCCGCCGTCCGCCATGATGGAAGCCGGGTCGATTTGTATGTGGCAGCCATTACATATCGGGGCGGGTTGTTAGGGTTAAAGTTTTCATAAGTAGGCCCACTTCATTATTCACCTAAAAGACCTAAAATTTTTAGGTTTTAAATTTGTAACTGGGTTATATTTAATAAATTCTTTAATTTTAAATTTTGGCCAAATAGCCTCATGGCCTACGTTTTGTCTTAAAACCGGTAAAATATTTCGGCATTTGTAAATAATGGGGTCATTAAGTACTAGGTATATATATATATATATATATATATATATATATATATATATATATATATATATATATATATATATATATATATATATATATATATATATATGAACATGTATTCCCATGAACACACACACGCTCAGATATGGGTTTTGTTTGAATGCTGTTAAGTGGTGCAGTTTTCTAATAAGATTTTAAAGTAATTTCTTTGAAGTAGAATAGAAAGGAAGAGGTTAGACGGTAAATTAGTACTATACGGAAGCAAAATTATACTTTTTCTCGAAGAAATTTGACTAAGCTTATTTTAATGGGAAATTGACGTTTCATTTGTATGGATTTTAAGTGTTTGACTTAAACTAATTTTTGTTCAGTAGTAAAGTTGGTAATGAGTCAAACTAATTTTTTTTTCTCAGCCTACCTACGTAGAGGAAAGATCATAATTTTTCCTTTTACATTGTAAGAATAATTTTTAAAATTTCAAATGATTAAAAAAATTTTTTTGGTCAAAACTTCCTTTTACGTTGCTAAATAGGCTTCGTATATATATATATATATATATATATATATATATATATATATATATATATATATATATATATATATATATATATATATATATATATATATACACACATCACCATTCTTGTTCTTGGGGTAATGGGGGTCCCCTGTAGACAAATGATTGTGTGCCATGTATTTACATTTTCATTGCTTTTCATTAAAATCTTTTAAGAAATTATTATTCATGCACATAAAATATGTAAATGATGGCAGTGTTGACAGGTAGGTACCCCCTCTTACCTGTAGCTTTTTTAAAATGTGGAAAGACATCCTTTGAATAGGACTATACAAATTAGCTGTTGCTGAAATTTTACTCCATTGAAAGTCATTTAAAAATCTAATACTTTGCCCTGTGATATATATATATATATATATATATATATATATATATATATATATATATATATATATATATATATATATATATATATATATATATATATATATAGAGAGAGAGAGAGAGGGATAAAGTTGTCAGTTTGCAGTTTATGGTGTTCAGTATCAGTAAAAGTCTTGCATAAAAGAAAACTGATTACTACTTTTGAAAAGTAGAAAGAAAGCATCTTGACTGAAGTTTATAACTAAGTCAAGTTTTTGGAAGATCAAATGTGTATGAATTATGACAAACTCTTGGGTCTTATAAACAAGAAATGCTGGGCAAGTAATTTTAATGTAGGTTGGTTTATGCACAGTTGAGATACCCACCCATGGAAGTATACATGATGGGTTGTATGGTAAGCCTGTGTACTCCTGAGGACCACTTAGTAACAGCTGTGAAATTGATTAATTGGCAATGGCAAATATGGGGAGCTTCCTCCATATTAATGGAATGAGTTATTATAAGGTCATATATTTCAGAATGGTATGTTATCCATACACTCGATTGGCTGTTTTATTTACCTATGGGCAAATGTTCATGATCGTTTGGAAGGCAGCAAGATTGTATCCAGCCATGTATCTTAAACAATCCCATAACTATTGTTGTCATCTTTTAGAGGGTGTGTGATAGGACACTATACCTAAACGATCCCATAACTATTGTCATCCTTCAGAGGGTGTGTGATAGGACACTATACCTATACACAAATGACAAGTTTCCCTGGGATTGATGAGGTTGTCTCTATGGTGGCTTCTCATCACAGTATTGAACATAATTCATAAGTGTTAAAGCTGCATTGCTTCAATCAGAAGGGTCACATATTTCACATGTGGGCTGGAATGTTAAAGAATAAGTTATCCAATTTTAATAAAAAAAATGGCTGTTTAGGTATGTTTTGTACCTCCCTCAACCCTGGGGAGTGTGTTGTCATTTCCTGACCTAGGTATATATATATATATATATATATATATATATATATATATATATATATATATATATATATATATATATATATATATATATATATATATATATATATATATATATATATATATATATATATATATATATATATATATATATATATATATATATATATATATATATATATATATTATTAATTGATTTCTAAATTAAGGTGGGTGTAGATATTGCCATATAAAGCAAATTTTAAGTTTAGGACTTTGATTGGAAGATTTTGGGAATGCGTGGCAAAAAAAAAAGGGTGGGGTAAGGGTCAATAATACTACTACTCATGCAAGCATATATATATATATATATATATATATATATATATATATATATATATATATATATATATATATATATATATATATATATATATATATATATATATATATATATATATATATGAGGGTTGGGCCCCAAGTGTTTCCTATCCAATCGTACGTCTGGCAATGTCATTTTTTTAAAAATTTTTGAAATTGGAAACAAAGGGGGAAATACCCCAAATCATCGACAAGAAAAGTAGTTGACAATATCACTATCATCATTCACGTGTCTGGGGGTACGGGGGGCAGAGCCCCCCTGTAGATAAATGTTCGGTATAGCACCAAAATTAAGTTAGTTCATCAATTGTCGTACAAAAACATTTTTTTTAAAAATTTATTTTCAAATATTTTATAATTTTCTCACCCAAAATTCGACAAAGATTTCAAAAATGTTTTCCTCTTTTACGTAGGTTCAGTAGTATTTGAAATATGTAAGTATGAAGAAATGAAGGCTGATTATATATATATATATATATATATATATATATATATATATATATATATATATATATATATATATATATATATATATATATATATATATATATATATATATATATATATATATCCCCCCCCCCTTCTCGCGGACTCTTGGTCCTCCGCTCTTCAGCATTTCGGTGAATCTTTCGCTGAACATCGAAAGCTTTGATTTCCAAACATTGCTCTTTTGCAATCTTATCCTAATGCTTTTCGATTGTTCTATAGCAGCTGTAGACAGGCACCGTTCATTCTTTTAATCATTGATAGTATTGTTCCTCAAGGATCTGCCCTATCCCAACACTTTTTCTGCTTTTCATTAGTCTGTTACGTACTATCCCGAGTTGCTTGCTCTTATAGGGATGTTTGTCACTGTATGTAGTACGCCTCGCATCTGGGACTTGTTTTAGTTTTCGTCTTGACACTCCTCATAAATCTCTCCAGTCTTCCCTTCAAATTGTTGCGTCAGTCTTTATACTATCGCTATTACAATGTACACTGAACTCTCCCGTCACAGCCCTCCTCCATTGAGAAGGGCTCGTGCTAGTTTATATATATATATATATATATATATATATATATATATATATATATATATATATATATATATATATATATATATATATATATATATATATATATATATATATATATATATATATATATATATATGATAACTTTGATTTAATGGGCTTTTAGGATATGATCATAATTTTTTTTGGAACGGTGTATAAGGGATGGATTGGATATCTAGTTAGTTTTTCGTATCCAGCTATTTATTTGTTAATAAAAACTAAATATTACTGCAGTTTGTATACTATATTCCAAATTTAGTTATATATATATATATATATATATATATATATATATATATATATATATATATATATATATATATATATATATATATATATATATATATTATATATATATTTATTTCATTTTCAGAACATTAAATTAACTTAACAAAATGGGTAAGGAAAAGATTCATATTTCTATTGTCGTCGTCGGTCACGTCGACTCTGGCAAATCTACTACCACCGGCCATTTGATCTACAAATGCGGAGGTATTGACAAAAGAACCATCGAAAAATTCGAAAAAGAATCTTCAGAAATGGGCAAGGGCTCTTTCAAATATGCCTGGGTACTTGACAAATTGAAAGCCGAACGTGAACGTGGTATTACCATCGATATTGCCCTTTGGAAATTCGAAACTAACAGATTTTATGTAACAATCATTGACGCTCCAGGGCACAGAGATTTCATCAAGAACATGATCACAGGAACATCTCAAGCCGATTGTGCTGTGCTTATCGTTGCTGCAGGTACTGGTGAATTCGAAGCTGGTATCTCAAAGAATGGTCAGACTCGTGAACACGTACTTTTATGTTTCACTCTTGGTGTCAAACAACTTATCGTCGCTGTCAACAAGATGGACTCCACAGAACCTAAATATTCCGAAGATAGGTTTAATGAAATCAAAAAAGAAGTTAGTGCTTATGTAAAGAAAGTAGGATACAACCCTACTGTCGTCCCAGTCATTCCAATCTCTGGTTTCAATGGTGACAACATGCTTGAGAAGTCAGACAACATGCCATGGTGGAAGAAGACCAAAGGTTGAAAGAAAGTCTGGCAATTATGAATTCGAAACCCTCTTTGATGCCCTTGACAACATCGAACCTCCAACCAGACCTCTAGACAAAGCCCTTAGACTTCCCTTACAGGTAAAACTTTTAATTTTCTTTAAGTTAAAATTTTTTTATTTAAAATTCTATCGTTATCAGCATTTAATATATATATATATATATATATATATATATATATATATATATATATATATATATATATATATATATATATATATATATATATATATATATATATATATATATATATATATATATATATATATAATAATATTAATAATAATAATTTAATTTATAATAATTTAATTAATTAATAATTTTAATAATAATAATTTAATAATAATAATAATTTAAATAATAATAATAATAATTTTAAATAATAATAATTTTAAATAATAATAATTTAAATAATAATTTAATAATAATAATAATTTTAAATAATAATAATAATAATAATAATTAATAATAATAATAATAATAATAATTTTAAATAATTTATAATAATAATAATTAATAATTAAAAATAATTTTAATAATTAATCATAATTTTGGTATTTTAGTTAAACAATTTAGGAAATCAAAGCAACCATTTATGTTGTAAATTGTTTTTACAGGATGTGTACAAAATTGGTGGTATTGGAACAGTCCCTGTTGGTCGTGTCGAAACTGGTATTCTTAAACCCGGTATGGTTGTAACCTTTGCTCCAACTGGTGTTACTACTGAAGTTAAATCCGTAGAAATGCATCACGAAGCCCTTACTGAAGCTGTTCCAGGAGACAACGTTGGTTTCAACGTAAAGAACGTTGCCGTTAAAGATCTTAAGAGAGGTTTCGTTGCTTCAGACTCCAAGAACGACCCAGCCAAAGAAGTTCAAGATTTCATCGCTCAGGTTATCGTGCTCAATCACCCTGGTCAAATCCAAGCTGGATATTCTCCTGTCTTAGATTGTCACACCGCGCATATTGCCTGTAAATTTGCCGAACTCCAGACCAAAATTGACAGAAGAACTGGTAAGGAATTAGAAGCTGGACCTAAATTCGTCAAATCTGGCGATTCTTGCATCGTAAAAATGGTTCCCAGCAAACCCATGTGCGTCGAATCATTCCAGAAATATCCTCCTCTTGGACGTTTTGCCGTCCGTGATATGAAACAAACCGTCGCTGTCGGTGTAATCAAAGACGTAACTAGAAAAGAAGTTAGCGGAAAGACCACTAAAGCCGCTGAAAAGGCACTCAAGAAGAAATAACCCACAACCAGCATCTTATAGGCTAAATTGTTATCTAGTCTCTTAAGATGTATGGTTTTTATACAATAAAAATTTATAATGGATTAAAAATTTTTTAATATCCAAAAAAGTAATTTGTGATACTTTCTTACAGTTATTGTTTAGTTTTATTTAGCATTTTATTTTAACATGTGCCTTCGGTATTGTGAGTTTTCTTAATATACTATTTATGTAATGTGGTTTGTTTAGTATCCAACTTTTATGTAGTTATAGTTAAACAATTTTTTTTTATTGGCTAAACAAAAATATTTAAAAATAAAATAAAATTGGAACCATAAAATTTTGGAGTTTTAAGTCATCAAAGTTTACATTATTTGAAAAACTATGAATCAATATTTAAATAAAATTTGGATTCGACGAATGGAAATTGGTAAAACTATACATAAATCTAAATTTTTTAGACCAAATGAGTTCCTGTAAATTATAATTGATAGAAAATATTACATTAAATGAAATGCAGCAAAAAATTATTAAAGAATTGAATCTATTTTGTGGAGTTTGTCATGTAAAATTAGAATGCCAGTAGGAATTTTGTAATCCATCTACAAAAAAGTCCGTAGTAATATTCAAAAATAGTGGCGAGAGGGGGGACTTGATTAGAAAATTGAAATAAATATATACACTAAAGTAATGATTATGATCTTGTAGAAGGCTTGGTTAGAAACGTAAAGGTTTACTGAAGGTCGAGCAATATAAATGTACACAACTTCTATACGGATCAGAGATTTGTAGACCAAATTGATAAGCTCTCTTGCATGAGTTTGAATATAAAACTCCAACGACTATTTTCTAATTCGTACAAGGTTTCCTATTTTAAACAAGTTTACACGTTAATTAAGCATTTTTTATTCAACATTTCTTTTTTAATGAAACTTATAGAAAATAAAACGCAAATATAAAAATATTTGTTAAAATGAGCCTTTGTTATTTACGAAGCCATTTTAAATTTCTTTTGCTCTGCAGCTATATGTATTCCTGATTTTTCTAAATTATAACATTGATCTAAATTAATACTTTTACTATGAAATTAGTTTGTCATCAACCAAAAGGGAACAAAAATTTAAATTCAATTGGTGGTCTGTTATTTAAAATGCAAGTTAAAAAAGTTTGTAGTGAAGTTAAAGTAGGCAATGTGTTTTATCCTGCAACAGAGTAGATTAGTAAATAATTATAAAGTCTGCAGGCTCAGAGCTGAACAAAAAAGAATTCTGTTGAAAGACTAGCTAAAAAAACTAATATAGATGAAATGTTGGAAAGAGCAATGGACATTGTAAAAACTGAACTGATCCTTAGGTAGAAAAAATATTGAGTAGATTTAATGAGATTTTGAGTTGATGACATCAAAAAGGCCACATATAGGATAGCTTTCATACAAAGACTGATAATGTATCTACACAGTAAACAACTTTGGTGGCACGAAGAATATATGAAGGCGCCAGCCAAAATCTTAAAAGGATTTCTGTTTAGTAAAGGTAACTAATTCTTAATATTTTAATTGGTAGTATTACAATGTTTACTAGAATTAAATATAACCCTTCCAGTTAAACTCTGGGGACAGATTTGTGTCATGCTTTTGAAGCTGTTAGTTTTAAGGAAGACCGACTTATTTATCCTATATACAGTCGAAGGAATTTAGTTTTTAAGGTATAAAAACAATATTTACTCAACTCGACAGGTAGGAGAAAAATCAGATATATGCTTGACTTCTTTTTTGCTTTGTGGGTAGTTTTTCCCAAGTTGAAAAGAGTAATGAAAGGCGGAGACATCAAAAAGCTAGTAAGTGAATAAATAATGAAATGACATGGAGAGTAGTAGAAGATGGTTAGTGATTTTACAAGAACTCCAATTTTAACTGACAATTCTACAACAATACTTTGAAATTAAGAAAATCGCAGATATAAGGTTGTGAGATAGAAGCGTAAATTAATTAAGCAGGGGAGGATTGTTTGGAAGTCGAAGCTTGAGAGTTTAACTTTATATTGAAAGTTTTCAAAATATCTAGCCCAACAGCAAAAGATTTCCCAAATTCCAAAAGGGCACAACACGACAATAAAGAGTTTCCCAAATTTTGTCGTAAATAGATTCGTAAACTTTATAAAGAGCAAAAATAGAGCAATACATGACAGTGTAACCAATTTTAATGACTGAATAATTTTTCAAAATATACTGAATGAAAGCAACAGGAAAGAAAGCTAGCTGAGATTTGATATACAGTCGAGGATGATATGATACAGTTCTTCATCACATAGCATGTTTAGAAGATTTTACAACAAGGCTAAAATTAGAGGTGATAAGAGGTGGAAAAAAATGTATTCAGATTTTAAGGAAAGTCAGGCAAACGTTTGAGAGAGGTGGAAGAAATTAAAAAAGAGCGAAGAAAATGAATAAGAGAAAGAATGTCATTTTCTACGTACAGAAAAGAACTAGTTTTGACTTTTCTCGATCTTTGATGTGAAATATATGTCATTGCAAATTATAAGAATAATAAATAAAAATTAAATAAAATATATAAATAGTTGGGCATCAAATCACGCTCTTTATATAGTTCGGAGTTCGTCGAACTGTTGAATGTTTATGTTTTGCATGTTTTTCCGAACATGTCAAACGTAAATGTCATAGTTTATTGCATATGTGCACACATTCGTCTTTTGCACGAAATTCGGTTACTGCAAAGTTCGAAGCGGGAATTGTAAATATTTGTTTACAATATGGACGTTGAGGCCGCGACAGAAGCTTTTGTTGTTTTAGTGTGTGGACAATTACTTAAAAACAAAAAGAAACGAGAAAGAAAGTGGTGGGTGGTACGTCTCACCAAACCAAAACAGGAAGGTAAATTAGCAAAACATTTCTATGTATTAGCCTTTTAAATGCTCTCTCTCTCTCTCTCTCTCTCTCTCTCTCTCTCTCTCTCTTCTCTCTTCTCTCTCTCTCTCTCTCTCTCTCTCTCTCTCTCTCTCTCTCTCTCTCTCTCTCTCTCTCTCTCTCTCTCTCTCTCTCTCTCTCTCTCTCTCTCTCTCTCTCTCTCTCTCTCTCTCTCTCTCTCTCTCTCTCTCTCTCTCTCTCTCTCTCTCTCTCTCTCTCTCTCTCTCTCTCTCTCTCTCTCTCTCTCTCTCTCTCTCTCTCTCTCTCTCTCTCTCTCTCTATATATATATATATATATATATATATATATATATATATATATATATATATATATATATATATATATATATATATATATATATATATATATATATATATATATATATATATATATATATATATATATATCAGCTGATATGAACGTAGGTCCTTAAATGCTTGGTATCAGAGGTAAGAGTTACTTAACCTGCTATAGGCCCATCTGATAAGGCTTTTATGACACTTAACACTCTATGAGCTACTAAGATCTAATATAATTATTATGAAACAAACGTACATCATCTTAAAGTAAATATCCAAAGTATTCACCATCTATCTGCTCAATTACAGAACTTATCAAATAGGGAACACGTTTCTTAGTTCCTGGTTTGTGATGCATAGTTTTACAGGGTGCTTTAGAGGTTTGACCATACCAACGCGCCCGCAATCAGTCGTAATGGGTACCTTTTGTTAGCATTGATGTTAAAAGATTTTTAGAAACGGTCGTTATGAGTAACGTAGTGGTTCGGTGTGGTTGCCAGATTTAAAATACTTTGAAAACTGAATTCGTTGGCGTAACGCCGTTCACAATCAGGCATGTATCAGCGGCCGACTTCATGTTCCGTGTTCATACTCCCTAACTAGTTTGCTCGCACAAAAGCGAACTGCTCACTAACTCACTAGAACCAGACTATGCTCGAACTATCTCGTGACGTGGTCACGTGGGGTCGGTAATCAGTTGCTAGTCAATCGTGATAAAAGAAGTATAGTGCTTTTTTTGCTTGAGTTTAATATGTTAATTTCAAGAAAACAAATTCTTACTGCAGTATACATAGCCGCAATGGGGGGATGGAATGTGAATCAGTATTCAAATAATGAATAGAAATGGCATATATAAAAAGACTAAACTCAGTTAAACAATTAGTAAAAGGCCATGTTATTATACCTGTCATTTAGAATTTTCTTCTCCTAATTTCATGGTCTCGGTTTCTTAATTTAGAATTTTTGTACTCTTCAAGATTCATGTTAACATTTCATTTATCTTTAATTAAGGCTTATATAAACATCTTAAACATATATGTAAGTATGAAACATTTCTAGACACCTTTAGTGAGTGCTACTTCACACCCAACTGTACGTGTTGGAGTTTTTATAAGATTCTCAGAAGATATACGCGACCATAACTAGATTGTGAAGGTTCTATATGATTCTCAGAAGATATACTCGAATGCAAGTAGAAGTCTCAGTGGGTTTTTGTCAGGTAAGCTTTAAGGACAATAATTTAATTGGTCAATCTCTGCTCAAATTAAGCATTTACAGTTGAGCCATCAAATACGAAAAATAGGTAGGTACCCTTCGACTCTAATGGAGGAAAATCTCTATAATATATATATATATATATATATATATATATATATATATATATATATATATATATATATATATATATATATATATATATATATATATATATATATATATATATATATATATATATATATATATATATATATACTTCCCATTCTCCTCCTATAGTCTAACAACATTGTCACAACACGTTGCCTGATCAATGTGTATAACTGACGTCTCATCATTTGTCAATCTCAGATCTTCTGATTGGCTATCCGATGATCCACTGTTTGTCTGTTATTTTTTAATTTATTTATTTATTTATTCTCACCGCTCACGGGAGAAGCCCTTTTCAAGGAAGGGACAGAAATAAAAAGAAAAAAAAAAGAAAAATCCACCCAGTCCCGACTAGCGCAAATCTCTTAGGTGGGCGCAGATGGAGGCCTTAAATAGAGGAAGATTAAATACAGGAGGAAAAATAGATGATGGCAGAGAGTTCCACAGAACAGAAGTGGTTTGGAAAGAAGGCACCACAACGGACAAGCCTCGAAAAGAGATAGTTCACCAACGTCACTTCGCAGAGACGGAGGGTCAAGTGAGTTTGAAAGGAACGGACAGTTTATTCTCTTTAACCTTAGACTCTACCCTATCCAAAAGACAGATGAAACCGGATCGACCCCCCCACCCCTCCTCCAGATGTGAGAACAGTACTCCATACAAGGGCGAATTAGACCTTATATAATTGGAGCAACTGTTCAGGAAGGAAAAAATGATAGTTATCTAAACAGTATTTCAAGTTTCTTTGAAACCGCCCTAGCAACTATTGTGATTTGAGGTGTCCAAGAAAGTTTATTGCTTATGTTTAGATCAAGAAACAAGAATGTTAATGTTTACAGGTAAGATAGGAGAGCCGTCGATGGGGATAGGAAAGCTGGGAGATATTTTCGAGAGGGAGATGTGAAGAAGTTGAGTTTTAGAGAGTTGAGTTTCACAAGGTTGAGGTGACCCCACCGGGAAATCCCGTCCAGATCGGCAAGAATAGAGTCAGAAAGTTGTAGACGAGAAACAACTCTAGATGCAGATGAGGGAGCAGATTTGAAATGAGTGGAAGAATGGAAAGTTGAATCATCCGCATAAGATAGGCAGAGTAGGAAGTGGGACTGAGAAGATCATTGATGAAAAGTAAGAATAAAGTTGGAGATAGAACAGAACTCTGAGGAACACCACAATTGACAGAAAAGGAGGAAGAGGTCGGTACATCGACAAGTGCCGATATGGAACGATTCTAGAGAAAAGTAGACATAAGCAAAAAGAAGGAGGAAACACATAGGTTTCAGAGGAGCTTGTAGAGTAATGACATGCCATACCCGGTCAAAAGACTTGGAAATGTCAAGAGCTACCACAAAAGATTCACATACTCCCTAAGAGCAGAAGACCATAAATCAGTAAGATAGGGAAGTATGTCACCAGTAGACCTCAAACTTTTGTTTAGTATCAACAATTTTTATAAAAATTGGGACTGTATGACTGTTAAGAGAAACGAAAATGACCGTTTAACAATGAATATGTAGTGGTTGACCAGCATTGTGTTATGACAATAATCTCTACTATTTATCAAGAAGGATGTCATGTTTTTAGATATTGGCTAGTTACAATTAATATCAAGATATCATAGAACGCCATCATAATTAAGGTATAACACCTGTTATGGATATTATGTGGAAACATAGTTCAATAAATCTGGCAGATCGGTTTCCAAGAAATCTCTGAATTCCTACACTGTACCCATTTTTGGTAGTCTATGTTTCTTATAACCAACCACCAATAAAGTCACCTTAAGTGTTGAATGAAGAACTGTCGATCGCCATTGACTTAGTAGAACAATTTCAAGGAGGATTCTCCTCTGCCCACACCTGATGCATCTATTGTTATTAAAATTCATGATCTCATTATTTGTGAATTGTAGGAGCTTCTTCTGGAAACAAAACGGAAGAATTTATATTAACAGGATCTTGAGATAAAGCTTTAAGATTAAGATACCGAAGAGGGCGGATTTCTTAAAATAATTAGCTATGAAGACGACAATTCGTAAAAATCTGGGATATTATTTCCATAAATCTTAAAATTAATTTTTAAAAATTCAGTCCCTTACTCTTTCTTGGGAAAGATAAAACTGTTTTTTTTTTTTGAGAGCCGACCTCACCAACAAAGGCATATGCCGTCCTTCCAGGCAGATAAAATACTGCCCTTCAAGGCACCACGAGTTAAGAGCGAGTGAAACACGTTCACACACAATGAGAGCTCGTGGATGCTCTCTCTCAACTGTTGAGTAGATTTTGGCGTGATACAAACCTCGACATCTATGAGGCATATTGGCATATGAATAATATATTTTAATGGAAGTGAAAAAGCCTCAATAAAAAAGAAAAAATGTTCAATTTCTTATAACTAATATACTGGAGGAATTCGCTCCTAATTGAAATATGGCTACTAAACCATATTACAATTATATATAACTGTATTTAACGCTTAACTGTATTAGCACTATCATATGATTTGAATAAACTTGGTGATTTGGACATTGCAATATAAAAGAAGTTTTGAAATTGGAAAGGGAGTGTAATTAAGATTTTCATCCAATTCTATTTCAAAGGAAAAGTCGCGTACGTTTCTCAACCAGTCCATTAAATTAAGAGATCGTACCACTAAACAGTTAATTAGAAGAATAAGAAATACATATATATTAAAAACACAATAAATAAATTATCTTAATTAATTAAATTAGATTTTAAAAGGTAAAAATAAAAATTGCAATAGTAAAAAAAAAAAAAAAAAAAAAAATATAAATAATTTATATATATATATATATATATATATATATATATATATATATATATATATATATATATATATATATATATATATATATATATATATATATATATATATATATATATATATATATATATATATATATATATAATATAATAATATATAAATAATATATAAAAAAAATAAAACTTTTATAATAAAAATTTAAAAATAAAACATGAACTATTTATATAATTAAAAATAATTATAAATAAGCAGATAAATAAATAAATAAATAAATAAATAAATAGAAAAATAAATAAAATTAACACATTTTTTTATATTTGTATTTACAATCTTTCATTTCACGTAAAAAAAATTTAGTTCGTTAAAAAAAAAAAATAATATCGAAATCATTTTCACAGTCTGAGAATTTAGTTTATTTTTTTTTTATTTATAAAAACGCAAACACTCGCTCACAATTTTAGTATATTCACTAATTAAGAAAATGTCACAAATACTATTTAAAAGATTTATATTAACTATTTATAACTTTTTCAATCCAAGGTTTATAGTATGTCATACGCATGTATACTCCAGGTAGGTTGGGATATGCGCATTTTATCCCGTGAGAAACTATTCCAGCTAATATCCATTGTCCATTTCTTCCTAAAATGGATAGTGGACCTCCACTGTCACCCTGAAATGGATAATAGTATAATAGTAAATTAGTAATTCAAAACATTAATTACAAAAATATGAATTATTATTAATAACAAAACTCCCATTGGTGGACATTTGGTTTGGTATCAAATTGTTAGGATGCAATTCACTATCCATAAATCGGTGCTTGGGCGAACCTTTTGTACTTTTTCAAATTAAGTCCCCAAAAAAACTGAATATTGAAAAATCAGACAATCATTAATTTCCTATTGGCTGCTACTGCAGAAATGGGGAATAGGATGTCTTCCACTTTTCTTTTATGACCCTCTGCAATTTCGCTCCTAATATTGTCTTCATTCTCACTTGCAATCCATGTCTCTTCTCCCACGAAGGCCACATTGTTAACGAGAAGAGCTTATTCATATTCCTGTTGCACCCTCTCATAATTCAGCAAACTCGTATCCTTTTTCATATATTATTGTTAGTAGGTGATTACTGAGTAGGTATACTTCTTAAAAGCCATCTATGTTTTACCTTTTTCAGAAAAGCACCTTTCAATGCAAAATAGAAAGACTAATATTTAATGAACAATGTTTTCTCAAGTATATATGAAAAGATTGAATAAAACCCATATTACTACGAAAATTGATATCTTTCTTTCCAGACGACATTTACAAAATTCACAACGATAAGATTTATTATAATCACTAAACTCTACAAGGCTAGAGGGTGAAAAGTGGAAGGCTCATACCGAGCCATTAGATAACACTGCTAATTATTAATTATATGGGAAAATAAAATAAGTACTCGATGAAAAAAATAATTTCAAAAATTCTAATACAAATAAAAAAGTTTTCCATCTTTAATAACTATAAAGAGAAGGTTTATTTTTGGAAGAGAACACTACACCAACAGAGACAACTACTGAGAAAAAAAGTAGGTCTTACAATTACAATATAAATAAATAGACAATGAAGACGAACTAGAGGAATTGCATTAACTGGGAATTTACATATATTAACAATATTATTTTAAAGTTCAATCATATTGCTTACATTTACAGAGAAAATAATGCATCAATATAAATATTAACGTAAGGTTGCCGAAAATAGATATAAAAATATACTTCAATGATATAAAAAATAAAACCTTTGAAACCAATTTCAATATTTACTAGTAAAAAGTATTATTTCAGAGTAAGGCACATAAAGTTTTTAAAAGTTAAATTAATTACCTCGCACGAATCCTTCTTGCCATTCTTATAACCCGCGCAAATAAACTCTGGTTTGATTACCTTCGAATGACCACTCTCCCTAAACCAAGTCTGACAGTCCTTATTGGTTATTACTGGAACTTCGACATTGTGAAGAAGGTTTGGTATGGATCCCTCTGTTCAGAGAAGAATAAAAAGAAAATGAGGAAGGCAAAAATGGTAAGTACTTTTCACTAGTGTACTTGTAATCAAATTTTAATAGAAAGTAATAAATTAAATAATGATTTGAAGAGAATCATTATATGAGTTAGAACAAATACCTTAACATTCCTATTAACAAAAATTTTACATTTTGATAACTAATTTAACTTCATAAAATTAAAAATAGAGATATTAAATACATTTAAAATACTTACGATATGATAGTCGGCCCCATCCGGAAACAAAACCAACTTTTCCAACGAAAATTTTCGTGAGGGTCAGACGGCATACAAATTGGAATGATGTGTTCGTCAAAAACGACGGGCGATGCCAACTCCAGCAGAGCAAGATCGTTGTCAAAAGTCTTCGCTACAAAATCCTTGTGAACGACAACTCTCTTCACATTCCTTTCTATGGTTCTTTTAGGCTCGTAATCACCAGATACGTCCAGTTCTCCCAAGACGACTAACAGAGAAGCCAGAAACCTAGTAAAGAAGCTAAATAGTATAATAATGGTGCAGTTTTAATTGTTCATAAAATATGACACTTAATTAACATAACTTTAGAATAAAGAAACAGGAGATCATGGATACAAAACTGGCTTTGAAGAAAAAAAAAAATAATAAGTAAATTACTTACCCTGGTTGACAATGAGCAGCCGTTAAGACGTATTTATTATTGAGAAGAACTCCACCACATTTGTTTTTGGTAAAAATTCCAAGCCAAGTTGATTCTCTTACTAAGGCCTGCCAAGGCCATTCACCAAAGTCTGATCTTTTCCCGTTGACAATTCTACCTTCTCTGACTAGAGGCCTTACTCCACATGCTTTCAATATATATATATATATATATATATATATATATATATATATATATATATATATATATATATATATATATATATATATATATAATATATATATATATATATATATATATATATATATATATATATATATATATTGTACTAAGGGCATGGTCCTAGTGCTTACCTCTGGTAGAGCAAACCTAACAAGGAGAGAAAGACTATGATGAACTATTTTATAACCATGATACAATTTGATGGATCTCTCTCTCTCTCTCTCTCTCTCTCTCTCTCTCTCTCTCTCTCTCTCTCGACAAAGGAAAGTGATCAAGGCAAGAAGTCCAAAGACAGAGGATAATCTCAGAACATAAACTAGTTGCTATCCTAGTATAATAGAAAAACAATGTCGGCGTATTATTCCATAATAGGGACATGTTTTAGGAATGTAATAAACCGATAACACAGTATCACGGTAGAGCAAAAGTGCGACTGTGGTAAAGTATCATGATCTATTAAATAATAACTATGGATCATCAGGAAGGTCTGACTAATACTTAAATGAATAAGTGGTACCGTTTTTGTAGTAGATATCTGTTGTACGATGTATTCCAGTAGTAACTCAGGCCTTCATAACTTAACGGAGAGAGAAGAGATGGTTCAAAGAAAGATGGTACGTGACCTCTCCTTAAATTCTCTCCGCAATACTGGAGGGCTTTCCTAGTAGGTGTTCCAATCACAGCAAGGTCAAATTGGTCGTTGCCCCAAATATCAACGTAAGATAATATTCAGCAAAAAAAAAAAAAAAAAAAAAAATCAACAACTGTTTTTCATCTTAATTAAGTGGGGAAACTAATATACGAGTATATATATTAAGGTTTTTTTTTTTTTTTTTTTTAAGTTATCACCATCACTCACGGGCAGAGCCCTATTCGAGGAGTGTGGTTCTTAGCCAGGGAAATTGAGTTATATGTTATTTCTGACCAAGATGATAAGTTACACAGATTATTTGGGTTTTTGGATAGGGAAACCCTGCTCCGGTACAGACCAATCAAGTTTATTTTTTCCACCGGTGGGCGTGGTTTCAAATTCTTGATAGGCGACCTTCTCTGTAGGAGCAATTTAGAGAGAATGTGATTTTGTATGTGTTGAAATAGCGTGGAATGTTGTAAGTGTTGGCTATGTTTGTTAAGCGATGTATGAGTATTGAGATTAGCGTAATAATACACTTTGCCGTAAACTGTAATTAATTAATTAACTACAGAAAATCTCCTACAAACGACAATTTTTTATGTCCGTTCAGAGGTTCGAGCCTCGATCGAGTGTGTACTTTGCTGTACACACACGAGAACGAGGGACGAACCTCTTTCCCCTAAGCCAGAGAAAAACTGACTTTACCCACTGACTACCGTTATATATATAATATATATATTATATATATATATATATATATATATATATATATATATATATATATATATATATATATATATATATATATATATATATATATATATATATATATATATATATATATATATATATATATATATGTAAAAGTTCAGTTTCTCTAAGAAACTGGACCTTTTATGTTATTTTTAAGAAAATGTATCCAAACGCGATTTCTTTTAATATTTATTTATTTTCGGCTAACTTTTAGATTTTTGTTATCAAATTTTATTTTAAGTTTATGATCTTTAAATATTGTAAAACTATTTAAATTATTTGTAATATATTTTTATAATAATGAAAGGTAGAACATTTAAACGCCGTTCTTATAAAAGAACGAGTCAAATCTCAAGAATCAATCCATGGATAGTCATAAGATCAACCAGTCAAGAATTAACGAAGAACTAGCTACAATTGAAACATCTAATGAAGAGCTAAATCTCTAGCCATAAAGGCAGAGGTGACTAATTCTCTTTAGCCAAAAAGGTGAAGGGACATCTCATAACCTATTACTCAAAAAGAGGATAGGGAGATGAAATATATTTATTCAAGAATCAAGAAAAGAAAGGATCTTAGGAGAAACCACCTATCTTCAAGTTATCTGCAGACAAGATCCACCTGTAAAATAAATAGATGTCAAGAAATAAATGTTTAGAAAGCTCTCAATCAACCATCAATACTATCGTCAAATTAATGTTGTGAACCCATCGAAACTTCTCCGAAGAGAGAGCTCGACTACGATAAGCTACGCTACCTTTAAAAGCTTATATGTCTTATAGGATTTATTATTAGAAAGTTAAATTAAGATAAATCATTAACATAAGAAATTAAGGAATTAAAGAATTATTAACTTTTTAACAAAAATGTTTCTCTATCATCCCATAACATATAAAATAGTTTAAATTGGTTAGCAGACGGTGGGACGAAAACAACAAACAAATGGGACGAAAACAACAAACAGATGGGATGAAAACAACCAACGACGAAAACAACAAACAGATGGGACTGATACAACAACTTCGGAAATTTATTACAACAAATCTTAAAGCTATAATATCTTATGTTAGTTAACGAATTAAAATGAATTAAAAGGATAGATTAAACTAAAATGGAAGATAATAGATTCAAATCAGATAAATCAGATGTAAAGACAGCAATTCCCATGATTCATTCTTAAAACACTGAAAGAGTAGATAGAGAAATTTTTGTGTCAATCAGTTATATCTTTGTATTGAGGAAAGAGGAAAGTTGAATGTTGGAAAGAAATACGTCATGACGTGTCTTTGTGAAAATGATAAGGATCCTTTATTCATAAAGTAGCTTGAAACCCTACTCTATGCGGTGGACCTCACAGCCAAATTTTCGTGGGAACTTAGGTTCGATGACTACGCCACCTTCGGGGGTACGTCATGCGAAACTGTCGCTAATAATAGTATTAGTGTGACTATGAAAGTGTCTCAGCTGGACCTTTCATACTCAGAGGTCAGGATAGCTTCTTGGAAAAAGCTATCAAATTTTTTTTTGTCTCTATTTTCTATGAAGTAGGTTTGAGGTATTAACAATACGCTCAAACAAAGGAAGTTTAATTAGTGAATTGATTTATTGTTTATTCACGATTGATACAAATATTTTTTCTTTCTCTTTTGCAGGTTTATTTTTTTTAAAAAAAAACTTAACTTAAATTTAATAGAATGAAATTTATTTATCCAGAATTTTTTTTTTATAAAATTTATAAAGATGTTTGAAAGAAGCGCAATATCTTGGCCTGTAAATATAGAAATGATATTGAACAATGAGAGCGTTCCAATCAAAGATAGGAAGTTCGATAAGCTGAATTCGTTAATAACCAATGAAGGAAAAGAATCTCATCTATTCTTTATAAATAGGTATTCAAGTAACAAATCAAGTGTACAAATGGAAGAAGTCACATATATATTGTTGAAGATCTTCCAGAGGACGATATATAAATTTGATATGATCTTCGAGAATAATCAACATATAAAATGGAAAATGGAGAAAAACTGGGATATTGAAAAATTTGAAGTAGACATCAGGAAATTTAAGTGGTGGAAGATCACCTTTAAGAACATCGGAGTCAAAGACAAATTCTTAAGAAAATTCAGAAACAAGAAGCGTAACAACAAAAGACTTTCTCACAAGAACTGAGATATATATAGGAAGAAGTAATGTAATTTTTTTTGGATACATTTTCTTCTTTTCGAAGGGAGTAATGTAAAAGTTCAGTTTCTCTAAGAAACTGGACCTTTTATGTTATTTTTAAGAAAATGTATCCAAACGCGATTTCTTTTTAATATTTATTTATTTTCGGCTAACTTTTAGATTTTTTGTTATCAAATTTTATTTTAAGTTTATGATCTTTAAATATTGTAAAACTATTTAAATTATTTGTAATATATTTTTATAATAATGAAAGGTAGAACATTTAAACGCCGTTCTTATAAAAGAACGAGTCAAATCTCAAGAATCAATCCATGGATAGTCATAAGATCAACCAGTCAAGAATTAACGAAGAACTAGCTACAATTGAAACATCTAATGAAGAGCTAAATCTCTAGCCATAAAGGCAGAGGTGACTAATTCTCTTTAGCCAAAAAGGTGAAGGGACATCTCATAACCTATTACTCAAAAAGAGGATAGGGAGATGAAATATATTTATTCAAGAAAAGAATCTTAGGAGAAACCACCTATCTTCAAGTTATCTGCAGACAAGATCCAGCTGTAAAATAAATTGATGTCAAGAAATAAATGTTTAGAAAGCTCTCAATCAACCATCAATACTATCGTCAAATTAATGTTGTGAACCCATCGAAACTTCTCCGAAGAGAGAGCTCGACTACGATAAGCTACGCTACCTTTAAAAGCTTATATGTCTTATAGGATTTATTATTAGAAAGTTAAATTAAGATAAATCATTAACATAAGAAATTAAGGAATTAAAGAATTATTAACTTTTTAACAAAAATGTTTCTCTATCATCCCATAACATATAAAATAGTTTAAAATATATAAATATATATATATATATATATATATATATATATATAATATATATATATATATATATATATATATATATATATATATATATATATATATATATATATATATATATATATATATATATATATATATATATATATATATATTATAGATCAGCGATTCCCAACCTTTTTTTCCTTGCGTACCCCCTCATAATGTTTTTTATTTACGAGTACCTTCGTACACACATAAATCAAATATATATATATATATATATATATATATATATATATATATATATATATATATATATATATATATATATATATATATATATATATATATATATATATATATATATATATATATATATATAAGAACAATAATTTAATTTCGTAATTTGATATTCTATAACCTATATCTTATTAATTTTTTTTTTACATTCTTTTTTAATTAGGCCATATATTTTTTTGTGTACCCCCAATTGATAGCAGGCGTACCCAGGTTGGGAACCGCTGGTATAGATAATGGAGAATTTATACGGATAGATAACAAGAGAATGGATAACAGAGTTGTGTTTAGTGACAGCTATTTTAAGTATTATTTTGAAGTATTATCAACTATTATCCAAAGGAAAATATTGACAATGAATAGACGACGAGGCAGATACTTTTAAAATGTTGTGTAAGTACTTGGAAATGACGTAAAACCTCTACGGGTTATTCCACGATGGGTTTAATTCCGGATCAATACAAAAAGAGAATAAGAATGGATAATGATTTTGTTATAAATTAACTGCAGGAAGAACTGATAGAACTGATTGTATTTCATCCTTATTACTGCAGAATATTGTCATAATAATACTGATGGGGTTATATGTAAAAATAAATACGAGGTTCGATATTAAAATTCTGTTCAAGAGGTCAAGACATAAGAGGGAAATATATTTAATTTAGTTTTCATTCCTTGAATTTATGATAACAAGAAATTTTTTGTTATAATATTGTTGCAAAATACGACATGAAAAAGGGAATGTTTGGAGAGGTTAAGTTAAGAAATGCCGAACAGGAAGATAAGAGTTGGAGGATATGTAATTAGGGGCTGGGGGGAATGAAAACTTACCTATTATTTATATATTAGGAAATGGATGGATAGTTATAAAGCATGGAGAGAGAGAGAGAGAGAAGGGGGGAGGGGAGAGAGAGAGAGAGAGAGATGAATGCTGAAAATGACTTAAAAAAATTTGCTAGGAGAAAAATCATGATAATAAAAATAACATAAAAAGATACAGAATTTGCATAACCACTTCTGTATATATATATATATATATATATATATATATATATATATATATATATATATATATATATATATATATATATATATATATATATATTATATATATATATATATATATATATATATATATATATATATATATTATAATTACTTCTACGCCAGTTTCGAATTTTCGTCAATTCTGTCGGTTTTCTGGTTGTTGTAGTTGTTGTAGTAGTTGTAGTGGTAGTAGTAGTAGTAGTAGTGGTAGTTCGTCTGGTTGTAGAAAAAGGAGCCCTTGTTCTCATGGGTATGGAATTCTGCCAGGGTATTTGTTGATTTCCTATTGATGAAGGTCTTAATTGTTGATTTCCTATTGATGGTCTTAATTGTTGATTTCCTACAGAAGGTCTTAATGGTTGTTGTTGCTGGTGGATGGGTCTTAATTGAGGTCTAAAGGCCAAATTCTGTTGTTGATTAATGTTGTTTTTCAAAAAATTGTTGATATAGTTGACGGTGGTAGTTCTTGGAGTGGTAAACCTATGAGGAGGGATAAAAATTCCCGCTTCTGGGATGTAACTTGTCAAATTCAAAAGCTGAAATATATATGCGTTTTTAATATATATATATATATATATATATATATATATATATATATATATATATAATATATATATATATATATATATATATATATATATATATATATATATATATATATATATATATATATATATATTATATATATATTAATTATCATATTCCTCCTTGCGTATCGAACCTTACTACAAGATAAACGAAAACCGTATAACCGTATGAATATATATATATATATATATATATATATATATATATATATATATATATATATATATATATATATATATATATATATATATATATATATATATATATATCCCACCTGCATAAGAAGATTAATATCCAGCGGGGGTTTCATTGTGGTTGCAGGAACTTCTTGGTTAATCTCTGAAACTGTGTTGTCATACACACCTTCATCGACTTCTAGGAAGTAGTCTTCAAGACCTGGTTTAGTATTTTTTAAAGCAATTGATTCTGTTGTAGGTTCGATATAACTATCATTTAAGGAAGTCGTTGAAGATGTTAATTCAGCTTCAGCAGTAGCGTCCATTGCAGGGGTGACAGAAGTAGTACCTGTAGTATCCTCGTGTGCTAGTGTTAATCCTGGTATCTTTATATAATCAAAATCACTAGTACTAGGGTTTAAAACGGGCACTTTGTTATTGTTAATTATATCGTAACTAATAGTAAATATTGGATAAGTAGAAGAGCCCCAAGATTCTGTTGAAGATTCGTTGGGCATGCCTTCTCCCATCAAATTAGAAGCAAGTTTTTGAAGTACGTTCTCATATATATCTGGATCAGCTTCCTGCAAATCCTGAAGTTCAGATTCACTGCTATTTATTACTAAAGGAGTCTGTGATAAGGTACCATTCCGAATAACGAAATACGTTTTGGTAGAATTATCAGAATGGAGATGTAACATCCTGAGATTCAGTTGTAGTCCCAAAATTCTTCATCAAAAATGCCTTTGGTAGTCTGAAGTAGCTCCTTCGATAATTGAATTGATACTAGCAATATCATATGATTGAGTGACAGGTTCTTCGGACATGGATTCATCAGTAAATATCTGAAGCATTGGTTGTTTCGTAGTCCACACTGCGAGTGGATCGGATAAATCTGGCTCATTATGAGAACTATTTGTAGTAGTTTCTTTTGAAATCACAGAATTGAAACTTTCGTTTGTGAGTTGCGTAACTATATTGTTAAGACCTTGAAAAATATTTGTTGTGGAGTCAGAAGTGTCTTGAGAAGGAATGTCTGAAGTTAAAATTGCACTCGTTTCTGGTACTTTTGGAGTGGTCTGTTCTAAATTCGGATTTGCGTTAGAATCTTCCAGTTCTTTTAGTAAACCTGACGATACTTTCTGTGAATCATTAGTATTATGTTGAGTATTCTGATTTTTGTTTTCGTTTTTAGTGATTGAAAAAGACGGCGTAGTAATTTGAACAGGTGACGTACTTTCAAGATTATCAGTACGGTTTGCAGATTTGTTATTGCTTTGTTGACCTCCCTTTTCTATACTGTTGGTGGTGTGATTAGCTTCAACTTTGTGTAAAGGATTCAAAAGAGAAGATTTTGAGTAAATATGATTCTCTACTGTAGTTGTTTTTATTGTCGATGACTCTGAAAATAAAGATAAATACTGTTCTGTAGAAGTAAAGACTGTTGACGACGGAGTTACAGTAGAAGTTACATTAGATCTTTCCAAAATATTTTCAACTTCCGACGAAGTTGAATTACTTATTAATGGATAAGCTGTGACAGAAGATTCCGACGTTAACCATTCTTGAACGTCATCTGCAGTTACGAAATTAATTGTGTCAAAATCTTGCTCGCTAACGGCATCACCCTTAATTTTTTGGTATGCGTCAGAAGAAGAAGAAACTACCATCCATTCCCCATTTATGTTCACCATTTGTGGAGTGGCTGGAGTATCTTCAGTTGTAGTAGTTTCACTTTTTCCTGTGGTTACTTCCGGATCTGTAAGCAAATCATTAATTATTTTATCAACAGCATTCGTCGAAAGTAGAGAATTGAATTCAGTAGTGCTGTACTGTCCTTTTGTCGAGGAAACATTTGAGTAACTCGTTTCCTCAGTGACTGAGGAAACAATCATAGATTGAGTTTTTGACTGAGTATTTTTATCTTTTTGGTCTTTATTAACAATTTCACTGGAAGTATTTAACTTTTTAAGATCGGTTGTGTTCCTTACTAGAGATGTCAATTCCTTACCTTTAGTAGAGACTAATAATGATGACTCAGTTGAAATGACTAGATCATTTTTATTGGAATTTAACTTATTTTTAATTTTATTTTTATCTCCCGCGATAACCTTATCGCCTTGATCAATGTGTTGCAACTTCTTGTCCGGTGCTAAGGCCGAATTGGAAGCAGAATCTGCTTTTGAAAGTATGGACTCTAATACCTCAGGAGGAAGACTACAACAAGCCCCGAAAAGGAACCCTTCGATGCACGTTCCGACGACCTTTCCTTCTTTTTGGTGGCACTGAAAATTGAACATACACGCCCCTGGGGTCGCTTTTCCTTTTCCGATAGTACCCGTACATGCCCTTCGAGAAATCTCGAACCGTCTGATGTTCAGTGGCTTTCCTGCAAAAGATTATATATATATATATATATATATATATATATATATATATATATATATATATATATATATATATATATATATATATATATATATATATATATATATATATATATATATAATATATATATATATATATATATATATATATATATATATATATATATATATATATATATATATATATATATATATATATATATATATATATATATATATATATATATATATATATATATATATATATATATATATATATATATATATATATATATATATATATATATATATATATATATATATATATATATATATATATATATATATATATATATATATATATATATATATATATATATATATATATATATATATATATAATATGGTTCGTCCCTTTCAAACTCACTTACACAGAGGGTATCTTTCAGTGGGCACTCTCACCTCCACCCTTCTTCACACACACACTTTACAGGTTTATACACAAACTCGTACCCTTTCTAGTTAAAAATGGAGCAACATTTTACTACCTTAGAGATATTAGGTTACCTCTGGTGATGGGGGTTTGTTACCGTTAAGACTTCATCACCGGTCTGCAGTGGTAAACGGTCATCGTTCTTCATTAATTTCTGTAATACTCGTGGTCTTTGTTAAGTTTTCACTTTACTGAACACCACCTCTCTCCTTATAGATCTCATCTCTTGTTCATAACTGAAACTTATTCGTCTGTCTGTTCACTCCGATATCAAGTTCCAGTCTATCCACTTTTACTGTCTATAACTTCAATTTACATCCAAATACATATATATATATATATATGCATATCTGTCTCGTGTTCCTAATTTGGAGTTTACAGGATTTTCTTCCTTGTAGCTTCGACTAATTTCATCTGTTTTGTTTATTTATCTCTTAACTCTAGAGACTATCACAAATTCTTTCGACTATTTAAACTCAAAAAAAACTTCCCTTTACTGTGAAATCATCATTTTAGATGATTTCATTGTTCAAAACAGCCAATGGCTTTATTATAGTTCTCTATTCACAATAGCCTTGAGCATATATTGCTGCTTCCTACTCACATCCCTGATTGTCTTGAATATGAACCTAACATACTATGCTTCTTAACTTCTAATCATTTTCCATATACTGTTAAACTCTTTCCACCTCCTTCGATCATCCTCTTCTCTCTGTATCATGTTCTATCACTTCAAATCTTCTGCAGGAAAGGTCCCCTCCTACTGCGAAGAAACGTTTATGGCGTTTTGGTGTTGCAAACTGACTTTGATTTTCCTTGGAATAATTATTGCGTCATACGAGGTTCCCTAGGAAAGTCCAGAACGTATAACCGTGCTAGTTCTCTCTGGCATGTTGGCAAATATTCCATTTATTTTCCCTTTTATTAAAATTTATAAACCTTGGTTTAATTTTGCTTCTTCTCACGTTATTCGTCATAAGGATCCTTCATTCAGCAATTGCCGTCATCTTGCAAAAATTCATTGTACGTGCACCTAAAAACTTTTCTTCGTCTAAATTGCAACAATCTGGTTACTCTTCTTCACGTTCTTTCTGGAATGTTGCAAAGAATTACAAATCCTGCTTTGCTTCTTCCTTCTTTCCACCTCTTATTTTTCCAACGGCATCACTGCTCTATTACATTTCCCTAAGTTTGATCGCCTTGCTCAAAATTTTGCCTTTTTAATTCAACCTTAAACAAAGTAGGAGCTTCACCTTCTTCACCTTTCTCCAAACTCATTTAGGCTCAGTGTTGCGACTCCCCTCTTTTATATTTAAAAAGAAATCACACTCAACAGCAGCAAATATCTGATCTCTGATCCATTCTTGCATCTCTAAATAAAACGGAGAAAATATGGATAGCATTGTATGATTAATCTTGTATGTCTGTTTTCACACAACAACAACTTTCTCGAATGGGTGGAATCTATGATTTTTTGACTTGCCAACTCTCATTTTCTAATCGATTTTCTCCATTCTTTTTCTGTCCTCTGAGTTCTTGCAATACTCTCCTCATAGTATCTCATAATAATATCATAATATCCTCCTTTGAAGAGAGATCATGCGACTTGGCTTTCCACACTCCTCTCCTCTCCTCTCCTCTCCTCTCTAATCTTAGACTTTAATGCTATGCTCATTCTTGCATGTATTCTACCAATACAATCTGTAACATTCTTCCTTCTTCTATTTCTCACCATTTTCTTTATCCTTCACAATTCCAAACACCGTGGTGTAGGGTTATGTCAGCAGTTGACCTGATCAAGGAAATGACTTTTTATTTTTTATTTTGTTGGAAACTATGAGGGTCATTGGATTTTAATCACAAGAGGTGATATATATATATATATATATATATATATATATATATATATATATATATATATATATATATATATATATATATATATATATATATATATATATATATATATTATATTATTATATATATATTATATTTATTTTTATTTTTTTTATTATTATTATTTTATTATTTAAATAGGTCACGAAGTTTTTTTATCTCAAGTATATTAATTATATCTTTTTATCAACATATGTATGAACAATAAAAAATGTAAATATTATTATTATTAT
>SEYY01000521.1:0-20110 GCA_009176605.1 Armadillidium nasatum | reverse complement strand
CAAGAATATTTCCTGTTTTATTTTAATATCTTTCAGTGACGCCATTTCTTTTTCAAGCATCTCACTTTAAATTATGCTGACAATTAGATTTAAGATTGCCCTCAGAACATTTAAATTATTTTTTGTTTTTATGAGTAAGCAAATGCCTTTTTAAAGAATGTATCCGATTACATTCAAATGTGCAATCAGGACATTTAAATAATTCAAAGCCATGCTCATCAACCAAATGTAATTTTAAATTCCTCTTTTCATCACACTCGTAACTAGACTGAACATTTAAATAATTTCTCATTTCCATGGTTTAAAATGTGCAATTTTAAACTACTTTTATTATTAGTTTCATAAGTACAATGAGAACATTTGAATAATTTCTCATTTCCATGGTTTAAAATGTGTATTTTTAAATTATTCTTATCATTACATTCATAAGTACAATGAGAACATTTGAATAACTTTTTACTTAGGTGTGTAAGCATGTGACTTTTTAAGAGATATTTACGATTGCCTTCATAGCTACAGTCAGAACATTTAAATAACTTAGTATTTGAATGCTTAAGCATGTGTCTTTTTAAAATGGATTTAAAATTACATTCAAAGTCACACTCGGAACACTTAAACAACTTTACACTTGCATGATTAAGCATGTGTCTTTTGAAGTTTCCTCTGTCATTACTTCCATAGGTACATTCAGAACATTTGAATAACTTTTCATCTGAATGGTTAAGTATATGTTTTTTAAAGTATTTTTTATTATTACTTTCATAGGTGCAGTAAGAACATTTGAATAACTTCACATCTGAATGGTTAAGTATATGTTTTTTTAAGTATTTTTTATCATTACTTTCATAGGTGCAGTAAGAACATTTAAATAACTTTATATTGGTATGATTAAGAACATGCGTTTTTAAGTCTCCTTTGTAATTACATTCATAGGAGCAGTGAGAACATTTAAATAACTTTAACATCTGCATGACTAAGCATGTGAATGTTTAAGTGTCCTTTATGATTACTTTCATAGCTACACTTAGAACATTTAAATAACTTCACATTTGCGTGATTCAGCATGTGTATTTTTAAGCTTTCCTCTGTCATACATTCATAGGAACACTCAGAACATTTAAATAACGTAACATTTTCGTGTACAAGCATGTGTCTTTTTAAATCTCCTTTCCGATTACATTCATAGGAGCAGTCAGAACATTTAAATAACTTTCCATCTACGTGATGATTAAGCATGTGCATTTTTAAGTTTCTTCTCAGATTACATTCGTAGGAGCAATCAGAACATTTAAATAATTTTACATTTAAATGTATGAGCATGTGTTTTTTTAAGATGCTTTTTTTGTTACTTCCAAAGCTACAGTCAGAACATTTAAATAACTTTATATTTGTATGATTAAGAACATGTATTTTTAAGTCTCTTTTGTGATTACATTCATAGGAACATTCAGAACATTTAAATAATTTCACATTGCTATGAATAAGAAGATGACTTTTTAAATTTGATTTGTGATTAGACTCATAACTACAATGTTCACATTTCAACATTCTTTTATGGGAGCTCAGATGACTTTTTAACTCATCATTACTATCAAAATTTAAATTACAAACTTTGCAACTAAATGTTTGGCAATGATTTTTGTTAACCCTTCGTTCATGCCTTCCTGACGTCTGAGGTCTTCTCCTCGAAGTTCTTTTCACTTCGGAATTGTTTTCTTCTTCGCCAGAATCACTAATGACTGTCTGTAAAATCATTAACTTCCTTGAGTTTCTTTTATATAAAAATAAAAAAAAATCTCTTTTAAAAAATACTTTTTTGTCATAATATTTTTTTTTCAAATTTTTCAAAAAATCCGTAAAATTTACAGTTTTATTGGGAACCTACTAAAAGATTTTTTGTTGGATATTTAAAGAAACAGGCAACTTAGCAACTACCTCAATTTCATATATATATATATATATATATATATATATATATATATAATATATATATATATATATATATATATATATATATATATATATATATATATATATATATATATATATATATATATATATTATATTAATAGGAACCGACCGGGGCCCCCCCCGGCCCCGGCCCGGGGGCCCCGGTTAAAAATTAGGGAAAACCGGGGTTGCCGGCCGGGGTTAAAATGGCAAATTATACTTAATTTTTTTTTTTTTTTAAAATTTCAGCCGATTCTGCTGAAATTTTCAGTTATATAGATGTTTTACCGGTAAGAAAAGCCAATTTCTAGCGTTTTTCCGAGTCTATTACGGTTAAAGTTTTTTTTTTTTTTTTTTTTTTTTTGAAATTTTTACCCTTTTTTTTAATTGAATGGAGTGCCAAAACACTTTTTAGAATGAGCTGAAAATTTGACTATTTATTCAAAATTAAATGGGATACAAAAGTCTCTAATAGAATTTTTCCCAGAGTTATGGAAATATTATAAAAACTGACCAACTATAGAAAAAAAATTTTTTTGAACTAAAAAAATCCACCTTTTCAGACAAATTTAAAAAAAAAAAATACAACTATGACATTTCCTATTTTTGGTGTGTATAGAGGAGGGGTGGGGCTACAAATTCCTCTATGTACTTTATTCGATGACATTCGTTGGTTTTGAGAATAGCCTTCAAAAAAGGTCCATTTTTGGCCAATTTCAAAAAATTCCCAAAGTTTGAGAGGCTATATCTCGCTTCAAACAAAGAGCATTTAAATATGCACTAAATAAATATTGTTGCCCTGCCCTCTTCTAAACAATATTCACAAATAAAAAAAAATAGTAGGTGGCGTTTTTTATAAATAATTTTTTTCTCCAGAAGGGTACGATTTTTGCAAATTTTTTTTTCAAGTGCTTATATAACTTTTTTCTAGACGTGATATCAAAAACCTATTCCCACCAATGCAAGAAATTGGGGCAAAAGTATTCAGTTAAATTTTCAGCTTATGTGGACCAGTGGTTTGATCCAGTTATTCATTTTTTTTCAACTTTGGGTCCAAATAAGTTTCAAACCGTTATAGACTCAAAAAAATGCTCGAAATCAACTCAGAACTTCGTGAAAAAATTCACAGACTTTGAAAATTTCAGCTCAATCAGTCAAATAATACAAAAAAAAAAAAGAAATTCAAACAAAATATAAGAAAAATTAAGATTTTTTTTTTTTCTGTTTTTTTGACCGCTCCTTTTCTGCTAGTGAATGTTCATCTTGTGTTTTGATTTTAGATACTCCAAAAAGATTTGGTTGAAATTTTTTACTTGTAGCACCCGGAGGTTCTCTTCTAATTTTCTGACTGCAGATGTTAACATTTAGCTATTTCGAGCCTATCCTGAAACATTGTAAAGTATTCGAATACTGCAGAAGCTGATCTTTTAGCCATTTGACTGAAAGTATAAACAAAATAATAATTTTTAAATAATGCAGCTAAATGATACAAGTTTGATACATGGGCAATAAAATAACAATGATATGTATAAATACAGGTTAAATTGATAATTTTATATCTTACATTTTTTCAAACTTTACCTTAGGGTCTTAAGTAAACCTGTTAAATCACTATTATGAATTAGAATATTTTTTTTTTTAATTTTTGTACTTTTTTTAAACTTTAACTATACAAAATTGTAATTTTTTGATTTTTTTTTTTGAGAAAATGCATATAATCATGAATGTTGGCTATTCTACTTCTTCCTTACAATTAAATAAACCTTATTTCTAATTTTCTTAACCTTAAATTTCAGTGCTTTTGACCTCTTTACAAATTTTAGGAAACCCCGGCCAGAACCCCGGCCAAATTCCAACCCCGGTCGTCCCTATATATATATAATAATATATATATATATATATATATATATATATATATATAATATATATATATATATATATATATATATATATATATATATATATATATATATATATATATAATATATATATATATATATATTTTTAAATTAGTATGACAAAATAAGCTTCATCAAGAAAGGTGGAGTTAGAAATTAAGATCAATATTTTTAATAAACAATTTTTTTTTATATATAATTATTCTCTACGTTTCGATTTGGGCTTAAATCATTTTCAAGAGTATATAGCTGTGAAAAAGAAAGAACAATTAATTACATTGATGATATAAACTGCATTAAAATGAAATAAATAAATAAGTGAAATAAATAAATAAACTAAATAAATCAATACAATATAAATTAAAACACATCATGAAGGAACGACTATTACATAGTTACTATGGAGGCGAGATTGTATAAATTACAACAAAATTATGTAAAATAGATAAGTAGTTGGTTGTATGAATTTGTACAGATATAAGTTATATTACAATTGATAAGCATATGAAATTCAAATCTGATTAGTGCTGACAATTACATTTCCCACATATAGACTTTAGATTCACATACAGTACTTCTGTCAAAATATCTTCTCTTTTCCATTACAAAACGTCATTGTCCTTTCCTCTCAAAGCCTCGGTGGTATATAAGTACAATTGTCCCTTGTGTAGCAAGGGCTACATAGGATTTACCACCAGGCTTTTGAGATCTCGGATCTGTGAACACCAGGGCACCTCTCTTTCTCTTTCTACTCCAACTTTTTCTAACATGCGTACTCACACACAAACATGCAACATCTTTCCTCTCCCCAAACATTTCAACGTTCTAGACACCAACCCTGACCCCACGTCGTTACGCATACTGGAATCTCTATACATTCTAAAACAAAAACCAGACTTAAACAATAATCTAACCACCACTACTCTCTATATCGCATATCTAATTCTATTATTCCTATATTCTAGCCACAACATAATTCAAATTATATGGTTCTTTAGCTTTTAACCATTCTACCAAAAATATTTTTACAGAAAAAAGCAAAAGTAAAGTTGTTAAAATCGAAAAAATTTATCTAAGGGTTTTTTCGATTTGACAATTTTACTTTTGCTTTTTAAGAATTTATTTAAACAATGATGACTGGTTTGGCTCATGATATATCTGTGTTTCTGCTCGCTTTTTATAAATTTTTGCCCGTGCCTCTTTGTTCTTTAGTTCGACGGATTAAAGCCTTTTTATATTTATTTATCTTCCAGAGGCGTTCGAAAAAAGGAAGCTTAATAGCTTCGAAAGGTAAGGCCCATGTTTTAACCTATCTATTTATTTTGTTTTAATTCTTTGTTAAAACTTTGTTTTTTTTTATCGTTTTATATAGTGGTTTATTATATATATATAATATATATATATATATATATTATATATATATATATATATATATATATATATATATATATATATAGTATATATATATATATATATATATATATATATATATATATATATTTTTTTTTTTTTTTTTTTTACCTTCTCACCCCCTGACCACCCCTTGTTGAGGCGGCCACACTTCGCTAATGAAGCCTCCCGCCGCAGTCGGTCTCGTCCAGAGTCTTTCAAAAGTGATGCCCCAGAAGATTTTGGGGCGATAGTTGGAGGGACAGTCTAAAAGAAAGTGATCTACGGTCTCCGGGGCCCTTTTGCATCTGGTACAAGTGGGAGATGTTGCCTGGTTTAAATTGAAATTGTGTTTGTAATGTTGTAAGTTTGGGTGGTGCCCGCATCTCAATCTTGCTAGTGAGATTTGTAAGTGTCTTGGGAGGTTGTTGGAGTCGGTGTTTATTTCGGGAGGGGGTTCGTTAAGGATGCTGTTTGGAGGTCTGTTAATCATATATGAATGTGTTGTTGTGGTATTGGGGGGAGGAGGGGGAATGCGATTTAGGATCCGTTTGTAAAAGGCTCCGGTGGACGATGGAGGTTGTTTAAGTCTTTGATTGGTAGGTTGGAGGAGAGTTTTGTGACATGGGTGTGTGGGTAGACGGGTTTTTGCATAGAATTGGGTGCCTATCATTTCGAGGTGGTTCCTTATAGGTAGTATCTTGGTTTCGTTATGAAGGTGTTGTTGGGGGGTTGTGGGTGTGCAGCCGGTAATGGTGCGAAGGGCTTTATTTTGTGTTATTTGGAGTGTCGTTAAGTTTTTGTCGGAGAGCAGAGGGTGCCAGATGGGGAGGCATAGTTGATGGTGGGGCGTATAAATTGTTTGTAGATTGCAATTGAGGTTTGTATGTTGTTGTGTATGTCAGTGTTGGCCACTGTTTTGAGGATGTTGAGTTTTCTGGTTGCGGCTGTGGTGGTATTTTGTATGTGTTTGGAGAAAGTGAGGTGAGTGTCAAATGTTAGGCCGAGAATCTTTGGGGATTTGTTGAAGGGTATGGGGGTGTTGTTTAGTAGGACATTTGGGTAGGTGTTGGATAAGTGTTTGTCTGTTGTTATGAGGGTTATGGAGGATTTGTTTTGGTGATGCCGTCATCCTGTTTTCTACTAGCCAAGTTTGGAGTTGTGTTAGGTAGTCTTGTGTGAGTGTTGTTGCGGTGGAGAGGTCTTCGTGAGTGGTGGCAATAGTTATGTCGTCGGCGTATGTAGTGATGTGGGTGGAAGCTGTTTGGGTTGTGGGAGGTCTGCTGTGTATAGGTTGAAAAGGGTGGGGGAGAGTATGGCTCCTTGGGAACTCCGTTCTTTATGTTGATGGTACGTGATTTAAGGCCGTTTTGTTGTATTTGGGCGGTTCTGCCTGATAGGAAGTTGGATAGCCATTTCTTAGTATTTGTTGTGATGTTGGATTGGAGGATTTTGTTGGATAAGATTATGTCTTGGGACAGTATCGAAGGCTTTGTTTATGTCAATTGCAATTAATATAGTTTTGTGATGTGGCTTATGGTTTAGTCCGTTTATTATAGGTTGGATGATGTTGGTAAGTGCAGTGGTGGTGGAATGGTTGGGTTTGAACCCGTGTTGGAAGTTTTGTTGTGGGATGAATTGGAGGATAGAATTTAGGATTAGTTTTTCAAGAAGTTTTGAGATGGTGGATAATAAGGAAATTGGGCGGTAAGAGGAGGGGTTTGACGGGTCTTTGCCGGGTTTTAGTTTAGGGATGATTAATGCTTTTTTCATAGGGGAGGGATATAGTTGATTTGGATGGATTTGTTGAAGATGAGGTTATGTATGTGAATTGTGTGGAAGGATAGGTGTTTTAGGTGAATATTTGAATATGTTGTCTGGTCCTGTTGCTGGAGAGTTTTTATAGATTTAATGGTGTTTTGAGTGTCTTGTGGGTGTAATGGCGTTTAGGTTGTTATGGTTGTTGTGTAGCTTTTTCAGTTTTTTGATTATTTTCCTGTTTTGAGGGTGGGTAGGTAAGCTACTTTGTTTAGCGAAGTGTGTGGCTAGTTGGTTGATGTGTTGTTTGGGAGTTAATTGTGTAGTATTATATATATATATATATATATATATATATATATATATATATATATATAATATATATATATATATATATATATATATATATATATATATATATATATATATATATATATATATATATATATATATATATATGATGGGAAAAGACCAGAGGCCTACTAATTTTCACTAGAGTTGGGGAAAATATCAATTTATAAAATTAAAGGCAGACGTGTCCCGATACAGCGTTTCAAGGTATGTAAATCAAAAGAAGTTGGAAAAATAGATAAAGGGAGTGTGTTCCATTCTTTTCCTATAGAGTACATGAAAGATTGGCAAGAGCGGTTATGTCTAGGGTCGGAGAGTTGGATAGAAAAAGGATGAGACTGTAAAAAGGTATGTTGCAAGACCCTTTCTCAATGAAGGATGTAATCGACTGGAGAGTTCTGAAGAGCAGTGTCTGTTGTAATAGTGATAGTATGGGGAGAGTGACGCAACATTTTTAAGGGTAGAGTGAGATTGTGGAGCTAATGTTGAAAAGCCCTAGATGTGAAGTATACTCCATACAGGGGTGAACAACACCCCTATAAAGAGCAACTAGGGTTGTGTAAAGAAATTCTGAAGAACATCCAACATCTGAGAAACATATTTCTAAGTAGAAATGTGATCTTTCCAAGAAAGATCACGAGAAAAAGATACACCAAGAATATTAAGGACAAACGAAGGTTTGAGCTGTGTGCTTTATATATTAATAGTTGTGTGGAAGGATTTGTGTCGAATAGAAAGATGCAGCAAGTGAATTTTATGAGGAATTGAAAATGACCATGTTTTCTCTGCCCCAATTTGAAATACGAGAAAAATCTGAGGTTTGTTGCTCAAAGGCCACCCTCTTTGCCCCAATAACCGCTGTTGGAAGGAGTATTTTTCACATACTTAAACAGGAACCAATAAGTATTTTCACCGATTTCTAAACTTTATTAATTCATATAAATTATTACTTAACTTATATTAACTAGTGATATCAATTTATTTATTGTTATTTAAATTTTTCATTTCGTGTTGCTGGAGATTATGTCAATCTTTTTTAATGTGATTTTGATATTTAAATGCATCATTCTTATCATAAATTTATAAAATATAGTTTGTGTTTCTTGAATTGAACATGCTGCTGGAAGGTACTTTTCAAAGAATTTGCAAAAGGTGTTCAAGGGAATTCAAGAAGGTAAAACTTTAAATGAAAATCTTTCTCCTTCGAAGGTAAGAATATTTAAATATTGTATTTATTATTTATTCTTTAAGTCAAATTCTACAAATCCATTGATGCTTCATTACTACTACTAGTGCAAGCTTAATAATAACTCTGAATTGTGTTGGGATTCTTCAGCAAAAATTCAAAGAATTTATAGGAATTTTATCTCTAAACCTTCTACTTTTTCTTTCAGGAGCTTTCTTTACTCCTCGTATTCTCTTTCCCTTACAACAACTCCGTACAGAAGGCGAGTGAAATTTCAGCAGAAGACTTGAAAAGACAAAACAAGATACAGAGATAAGGTGATCAAATGAACCCAGAGGAGGAAAAGTTTAAACATTGTAAGGAGAAAGATCGGAGGTAAACACAAGATCAAGTATGTTGAATCTTCTCCAAGAAACAAGTAGGAAGTTCACAAACTGCTGAAAGGTTGTTATGAAACAAAAATGGTAGGAGAGTTCACCACCTTTATCATGAGAACAAGAGGAAAGCCACTGGTGTTAGTGAACACTGAAATAACCCAAAATGATGACTTCTGGGAAAAGAGAAGAAAGATATGCTTTATTTTGAAGTTTAGATAGTCAAAGCATTTGGATAATCAGTAGAATTAGGTGATGAATTAGTTGTAGATTGGCAAGAGAGCCTAAGCTATTAAAAAGAAAACTCAGACACATCCAAATTAGAAACACAAGAACAGATAACATCATGGATATATATGGGAAATATCCAACTTTGTTAAAAATTGAGGGTAGCAACAGGAGAAGAAAACAGTAGGGTGAAAATAAACTGGGATTAATATGGAAACTTTTAAATACTCCAATCAATGATAAACTCCTTATACATACCTGATTTTCATCTACTGCAGAACTCGGCTCAACAAGTTCATCAATCATGGAATCTTCTTCAATACCTAAAGATTGATCTTTCGCTTCAACAATATCAAAAGGCTCATCTTTCACTTCGATCTCTCCTTTGATATTGATGTTTGCAAGGTAATTTCGCTCCTGTCAAAATATTTTACAAACTCAATACTTTTCAAAACCAATAATAATAATAATAATAATAATAATAATAATAATAATAATAATAATAATAATAATAATAATAATAATAATAATAATAATAATTGAATGAATAAAATAAATAAATAAACTTATTTCAGATTAAGTATAAAATTTTATTGGTAAGAGAAAAGACGGAAGAAAACCAAAGGTGAATTTACTGATCCAAGTTTAAGATGTGGAAATTATTAATACTGAAGCAAGGATATTAATACCTTACAAATAAATATGGAAGTAATATCCCTAAGGGATTTTTGTGGTAGTTTACTCCAATATATGAGTTATTCAAGTTAATGACTTTAAAGTTAGATATTAAGAAATAAAAAAAAACTTTAATTAAAAAAAAAAATATAATACTTGAAAAAAAGTAAAAAAAAAAAAAAAAACAGGTTTGTTTTTGACAAACCTTTTTTACCTTTGTCATACCAATAATAATTTTTATCAATCAAATCACAATAACATTAAGAAGATAAATAAATGTATTTATAATTTCTATAATACGTCAATTGTCTTTAGCACTATAATTCAATAATAATAATTTTTTCATACCTGAAGTTCGTCATTTCTTAAAACTTGATCTAAGCAATGGGTGATCTTTCCATCATCTTCAGTAAATTCTAAAGTCTCATCCTTAATTTCAGTTTCGTGCTTGAAATCCATTTTAGAATCAATATTTATTTTTTAATGAAAATATTGTAATAAACTATTTTAAATTCTCTGATTAAATAAATAATTCAAATTAGCCTCTATTCCTGAAATTTTTTATTAAAGAAAATAGGAATGTATTTTTTATTACACAGTCTATGAAACTATATATAATACTGAATTTAAAATAATATTTCTAAAAGCAGTTAATAAGAATGAAAATGACTTTCAAGAATTTTTACACTTTTGATACGAATTTCCTCTTACTTGAGCTTACCACACCCATTTCAATATACTTTATGACACACTTTTCTTTTTGATTTTACTTTGATCTATTTTGCTTGAAACTTAAGTTTTATCTGTACCAACATAATAATTAAATTCTACTCGCTCTATAAATCAATGACCAATAATGCTGGTATAAAATAAAATTACTAAAAAACTTTGGCTCAAGTTATGAAAACAAAGATTTTTTTTTCTTTATCCACTAGAAAATTAAATAGGAAAAAAATATTTTCTTATTTCATATAGATCTGAAAGTACTGTAATGCGGAGTAATTACAGACTGGAAATTGAAAATGTGGATAGTGGCCTTAAGTTGGTCTTATAATATAATATATATATTTCAAAGTCTTAAATCAGAAGTGGAGAATTGGATTGAGTTTGGAGTGAATTGTTTATGTCGATTCTAGACTCTTTTTTTTTTTCTTTTACAATTGTTATATGAAAATTGTAAAAAAAAAAATATATATATATATATATATATATATATATATATATATATATATATATATATATATATATATATATATATATATATATATATATTATAACATTTTTCAAACAGTGTTAATAGGGGTACTAAATATCATGTCAAATGACAAAAATTTATACACTTGTTTTGCACTAAAGCTCGTACAGGTATGATTGTCTTTTACAAAGCAATCAAACTCACTGCAACAATTATAATGTTTGTAATATGTCGGAAAAATATTATGTAAGATATTTTATTTATTAAATCACTCATATAATAAAACACAAACCAGTACTGAGCTTTTCCAATGTAAACTTAAAACATTTATATTCAATTCAATGTTGGAAACTTCATCTCCAAAACATACAACAGCACCATAGTTGCCAATTAAAAAAGATTCCAAATAATATTTAAATTTTATAAAAATGACAAAAATGCGTCTGACAGAACCAATTCCCTGAATATCACGGTTGTGGATGCTTTGTTTTAAATGAATCAATTGAAAAAATCTTGATTTTTTAAATTTTTATTTTTATTTTATTTTACTGATTTTCTTTGTTAGAAGTCTTTTTATTAGTAAGCTTATTCGCCTATGTAATAATTAATAAGTAAATAGAGTAAATAAGTAAATAAAATTTGTAAATTAGCTTAATTAAGAAAATTATTTAAATAATATATTTTTTTTTAAAAATTACAAGCTATTTAAAAAAATTCTTTACATAAAAATGACGAAAATGAGACTGATGGCACCAAATTCACAGTATTTAAATTTTAAAGAAAACATGTAAACTACATTATATTATTTTAAAAAATATTTTATGGTTCTGTGCTGCTATTTAATTTTAATTATTATTATTATTAAGATAAATAATTAAATAAAAAATATTTATTTTTGGCGTTGGAATTCTCAGCACTAAAATTTTGAAGAAAAATATACATTAATTTCTAAAATTAGAAAATAAGTAAATAGTGAGAGTTACAGCTTTGAATAAAATATTAAAAGTATGTATGTGAATTGTGAATTTTTATATTAATTATTTTTTTTTAATATTATTTTTTAAAAAAAAAAATTAAAAAAAAAAAAAAAGACTGTGGTAGATTGCTGAATGGTGACCCATTTCTATCCTAAAGCTTTTTATTCTCTTTGGTTCCCTATTTTCTTTTTCTCCTCTACAGTACTAAATAATTCTAGGAATAAGTTAGCTAAAATAAACTTTTTTGAAAGAGTCTATATTTATAGATACTAGATGGATTTATATATTTATTTTTTTAATTAAGTGAAATTTGTGATTATAAGGGTTGTTTCATCATGGTCTTACTCTTACAGCTTGCAAAAATGAAATAAATAAATAAATAAAAATAATAATTAAATAAAAAAAAAAACTTTTTTTTTAATTTTAAATTAATAAATTTTATATAACTTACCCTCTTTTTACAGTAAATACCTAAAGCCAGAATTTAAAAGTAAAACAGTGTTGCTGATTTCAATAATTTGGCAAAAAAATATCATTGGAAGTTGATTTCCCCCCAGCTGAATAAAATGCTTAAATTTATATTAATTAATTTTGATTCATTTTATTTCTTAATCGCTCTTATGATATTTTGAAATTAAAAATAGGAAGACAGTGACGTTATTTAAAGTTTAAAAAAATTTTGTTTTTTTTAAAAATATCGAAAAAATCAACTGAATTATATAATTTTATTTTTATTATGCCAACCCTGATTATATTGGCGAGAAAAACTCACGGGAGCTAGGTTTCATTGTAGAATATATTGTACATTTTAAATAAGGCTCAGAGGTTTATTATTAGGTTTCTCAGTAGGGGTCAAAGTTTGCGGAAGGTAAACCTATGGTAAATTCCTTAATGGAACCCTAAGCAAATTGCCTCAAACCTAGCTGGTATAACAAAATTACCAGAGTCACCTTTGGTTTCATCATAGAAACGTATTGAGGTATGATTGTGTGGAGTCCTATGGTATCCTATTGGTTTTATTATAAGATATAGCTAAAAAAAATTAGGGATATAAAAGTTCTGTAAACATCTGTATTACCTAGAGGTTAAAAACGACTGACACTAAAATCTAGCATGAAAGATAACTGATTACTTCTGTAAAAAAGCAGCTGCTCCTTGACTGGTTTCATGGTCACATTGTAAAATTATTATTATTATTGAATAGAAATAAAAGTATCATTTCCACAAGGTCGACTGGGAATATATACAGGATGGATATTAATTATAACGACAAACCGTGAGATCTTGTTAAACAAGATATGGCAAACCATGTTTAATGAATCCTAGGCGAAGAAATGCACAGTTAAGGAGATAATCCACTGGTGGATGTGTTGAACATATGGTAAGCCTGTACGTATAGCCCCAATGACCACTTAGTAACAGCTGTAAAATTACGATTCATTTGGTAGAACATAAAACGATTGGTAATGGCAGATACAAAAGTATCTTTCCCAACAGTAATGAAACAAGCGAGCAGAAAGTGTATGTATTACAGAATATCAGTATTGAATGCTTAAATTTATTATTTTTTCCAAGTTATCTTATAATAATAATTTTACAATGTGACCATGAAATCAGTCAAGGAGCAGCTATCTTTTTTACAGAAGTAATCAGTTTTCTTTCATTCTAGATTTTAGTGTCAGTCGTTTTTAACCTCTAGGTGATACCGATGCTTACAAAACATTTATATCCATAATTTTTTTTAGTTACGTTTCATGATAAAACCAATAGGATACCATAAAACTCCCAGCAATCATACCTCAATGGGTTTCTATAATAAAATCAAAGGTGACTCTGGTATTTTTGTTACCAGGTAGACTTGAAGCAATTTGCTTAGGGTCCAGTAAAGAATTTACCATAGGTTCACCTTCCGCAAACCTTATGACCCCTACTGAGAAACCTAATAACAAACTTCTAATCCTTATTTAAAATGTACAATATATGTTTATTGAAACCTAGCTCCCTGTGAATTTTCACGCCAATATAATCATGTGAATGCAATCAGGGTTGGCATTGTTGGTTGCCAAAACGAGGACCACTTGTTTGAGGGTGTTTGGAGAATGAGTAAACGAAGGCTGGGGTATTTCTTTTTATTACACAAAATAAAGTTTGATCTGGTTCCACACAGTAGAACAACAATATGAACCCTATCTAATGGTTTGCCAAATTGGCTGGTGCCAACAGAAGAAAGAATTCAATAAAGCTGAGGATGTTACTGCTGTGCAATAATCCACGGTAGCTTTTGATGGCAAGGACCGCAACGAAGGGCACTGTGTATAAGCCAACTCCTGATTGTGGTTGATATATACGATGTAGAATATCACACAATATCACTGGCGGGTGATTAAATTCGATCAAATATAGTCAATGCACCGTAAACAAAACCGTTGTAGCCTATATTAGAAAAAGCATCACAAAAGCGATAGCGTTTTCTTCTTCACGCGCTAAAGATATTTTTCTCCAAAAAACCAAAGTATAGAAACCTATAGTAAAAAGTTTGGAGAACTCTGCGGCTACAGCATAATAAATATGAAATTATGTATAATTCAGTTGATTTTTTAAAAGATTTTTTTTTTGTTTTATTTTTTTTATTCTTTCATATACCGTCACTGTCTTCCTATTTTTAACTTGAAAATATCATAAGAGTGGTTAAGAATATAAAATGAATCAAAATTAATTAATATTAATAAAGTTTTTTTTGATTTAATTATTATTTTTACTTATTTATTTCTTTAATTTATTTATTTATTTTCTTTTAGGAAGCTATACCAGTAAGACCATGATGAAACAGACCTTATTAATCATAAATTTCACTTAATTAAAAAAATAAATAAATAAATCTCTCTAGTATCTATAAATATAGACTTATTCGAAAAAGTTTATTGTAGCTAAGATTGTTCCATAGAATTATTTAGTACTGTAGAGGAGAATAAAAAAATAGGGAACCAAAGAGAATAAAAAGCTTTAGGATTGAAATGGGACAGTATCCAGCAATCTATCTCAAAATCGTTTTTCTTTTTTTTTTTTTTTTTTTTTTTTTTTTTTTTCAAGATGATTTTTTTTAAAAAAATAATTAATTTAATCAGACCAATTCACATACATACATTTAATATTCTATTCAAAGCTCTAACTGTCACTATTTACTTATTTTCTAATTATAGAAATTAATATTTATTTTTTTCAAAATTGTAGTGCTGAGAACTCCAAAAAAAAATTAATATTTTTTATTTTATTATTTATCTTAATAATAATATAATAATAATTAAAATTAAGTAACAGCACAGAAACATAAAATATTTTTTTTAATAAAATAATATAGTTTACTTGAAGTAGGTAAGCGAAAGAGATCTTCTTTTCTCGATGATGAGGAGCGTTCGGTAATTAGGCCCAGGAGCCATGCTGACGCTCCCACGACTATGGGTTCTTCTCAGGTATCGTCTGAGTTAGGCCCTCCTTCCGGCTCCACGGCTGGTGGGAAGAACACTGTGATTGTTGTCAAATCTCTGGAGAATAAGGCCATATTTACTAGGCCCCGCACGCTTACCGCACTCCTCAATGATTCCCCTTTTAGTAAATATATTATTGAGGATTCGGTGTACTCATTGGGTCGTGGGGTTGGTTGCAAATTTGAGCTTCTGGACTTGAGTAAACTTGAAGTTTCCTTATCTGCTATCAAGAAACTGGGCCCTCACGATGTTCGTTGTTGGGTTCCAAATTCGGATCAAGATGATCCCTTGCAAACTCATTATGGTAAGGTAGGCCCTATCGATGTGGAGGAGGATATCAGTGTTATAAAGGAGGATATTCGGGTTCTCGGTGATAGTAGTGCAGTTGTTTTAGATGTTCTTCGAGTGACGTCTCACAAGGAGAATGATGATGGCAGTGCTACAAAGGTTCCTACCCCCTTGGTCAAAGTAAAATTCTATGGTGCCCTTCCTCACCGAATTAGCGATTGGTCACTCTGTTTATCCAGTGTCGCCTTGGGTTCCGACTGTCAAACGTTGTTTCAACTGCTGGCGGTTTGGTCATAACCAACTCTCCTGTAAAGTCAAGGAACGGTGTACTAGGTGTAGTAAATTTCACAAGGCTGATGGTTGTCATAATGATCCTTTTTGTTACTTCTGTGGTGGGTGTCATGTCATCCGGTATAGCCAGTGCCCAGTTTTCCAGAGAGCTTTGCAGATATCCAAAGAGCATGCAGGGGAGATTGAGGGGGCAAGGGCTCCTCTCACTTTGGAACTCAGAAAATTGAACACCAGGGGAGACCAGACTCCTCACCCTCCACGGCTTGTGCCCACCCAGCCTCTTCCGGTCAGAGTAAACCGTGACCCTCCCAAGCCTGGTTTTTCTAAACAGACTTTTACAGATGTTCTTGCTGACTTAAATGATGAAGACTTGAAGATCTTTGATGGTGAGGATATGTTGAGTGTCACGAGTAATTTGTCCAACGGTCTTCCTAATTACTTTTCTCAGGGTAACCCTAAGGGTCGTCCTACTTCCAAGTATTTCCGTGATAGTGCTCATAGGAATGAGTTGGATGGTACTTCCAAACAGTCTTTCACAGCCCAGAATGAACCACTCCAGAGGTCGAAACATCACCGTCCCCCGCATAAGGAAAATGACTTTAGTTCTTCGGAGTTTGGCGTTTCCTGTCTAAATCAAATTATTCGTATTGGACAAAAATTCTTTGAATCCTATTCGTTACATAAGTCTTTCAGTGCAGCTTTGTTTTCTGTATGTGGTGATATCTTTGCATTGATCACCTCATTTCAGGATCATTATGATCCATAGTCCTATTCTTTTCTGGTATGTTTCGATTTGCTTTGTTTTATGCCATTTGTGTGCCTGTGACTAATTTCTGGTATGTTCTTTTGTTTTGTTTCATGCAATTTGTGTGCCTGTGGCTACTTTATTTTCTCTTTTGTTTCCTTTTCTGGTCTTTTTCTTTCTTGAATTCGTCATCTCCTCCTTGAGAAGTCCTTTGCTTTCCGTCTGTGAGACCAGTTTCAAAAAGTCTTTTTCCTTCATGTCTGCATAGTTGAAGCCGATAGAAGATTTAAGCTATGGTCAATAGACCTTGATGTCTGACGACCATTAAAACTCTCCAAATACTCCAAGTAAGTAAGTAATTTTTTGAGGTGAAGTTTCCGACATTGAATATAAATGTATTAAGAAATAAGAATACATTGAAAAAGTTTGGTACTGGATTTTGTTTGTGTTTTATTATGTGAATGGTTTAATAAATAAAATATCTTACATAATATTTTTCTGATAAATAACAATAAATAAACAAAAATTGTTAATTGTTGCAGTGAGTTCTATTGCTTTGTAATGCTTATGTATAAGACAATCATTGTGAAGATAAATCTTAACTTAGGTCAACAAATCCAACATTACAACTTCCCATACATACATATATATATATATATATATATATATATATATATATATATATATATATATATATATATATATATATATATATATATATATATATATATATATATATAATTATTTATTTATTTATTTTACCATTCACCTTTCCCCACTCTCGTGGGGTGGTGCCCGTCACAGTTCGCTCACACTGTATCTCCCCTCCCCCCTCACCACTGTCCTCCATCTCACTCGATCCTCCGCGACTCTCCTACCTTTGTCCACATTCAAATCTCTCCCCCCCAGTATCTCCCTCACCCCATCCATTCACCTCCACCTGATCGGCCTTCCCCTCCCCCTTCCTCCCTCTATCTCGGATCTCATCACTCTACCCACAATCCTATTCTCGTCCATTCTACACATATGCCCAAACCATCTTAATACACCCTCTTCCGCTCTACGCATAATTCCTCTCTTCCATTCACACACATCTCTTATTCTTTCTTTTCTGATTCTATCTACCCTCCTTAACCCACATATAGCCCTCAATCCTTTCATCTCAAAAACTTCTAATCCTTTATATATATATATATATATATATATATATATATATATATATATATATATATATATATATATATATATATATATATATATATATATATATATATATATATATATATATATATATATATATATATATATATATATATATATATATATATATATATATATATATATATATATATATATATATATATATATATATATATATATATATATATATATATATATATATATATATATATATATATATATATATATATATATATATATATATATATATATATATATATATATATATATATATATATATATATATATATATATATATATATATATATATATATATATATATATATATATATATATATATATATATATATATATATATATATATATATATATATATATATATATATATGGTAATTCAATCTGGCATGAACCTTTTTTTTTTTCACTATATTGAAAATATAAAGTCAAAATATGTTTCATTGCATTTTACACATCCTTTTCTTTTATAGAAGAGTAATATAAATACATAATAAAAAGAAAACCCTTCAAAAATTAATAATAAAAAAATATTTTTATTCTGAAAAAATGAGATTGTCTCTTAAACCGTTCTATAATATAATTCAATTTCATTTTCTATCTTTTTAGAGAGAGAGAGAGAGAGAGAGAGAGAGAGAGAGAGAGAGAGAGAGAGAGAGAGAGAGAGAGAGAGAGAGAGAGAGAGAGAGAGAGAGAAATAAAGTAATTATAATAATAGGTATAAATGAAATGAAAGCTAAATATTAATAATATAAATATCAAATAATTTGTATTGATATATTGATATTTCCATATATTGAAGGTTCTATTACAGCTCTTTGTAGAAAAATAACATAACAGTCGAAGGACAAGTATGGCAACCTGGTATTTATTTATTTATTTATTTATTTATTTATTTTTTTTGTACAAACGAATGCCAGTTGAAGAACAGTTGCTTCATCAATCAGAGTAAAAACAATCATGAGTGTGATGAAAAGAGAAATTTAAAATTACATATGGTTGATGAGCATGGCTTTGAATTATTTAAATGTTCTCATTGCACATTTGAATGTAATTGGATACATTCTTTAAAAAGACATTTGCTTACTCATAAAAAAAAAATAATTTAAATGTTCTGAGGGAAACTTTAAATCTAATTGTCATCATAATTTAAAGAGAGATGCTTAAAAAAGAAATAGTGTCACTGAAAGATATTAAAATAAAACAGGAAATATTCTTGGTTGTTATTTATCTTCCTTCTTATTTGTATTATATAAAAAAAACTTCCGAGCAATTCGTTAAACAACGATAATATTTACTACAGGAAAGAGAACAAAGCAAAAACATTTATCGCACCTGTTATTCTTTGAACAATGTAAAACTCTACTCAATAAACATGGAATAAGCTGTAAAATAGTTAAGGTAGTGAAACACTTGCAGTTGACATAAGATTTGAATTTGAAATCAACAACTGTTCCTTTGTACTATTGTCCAAAATTTACTTTAGTCTTATTTCAAGATTGATGACCCAATTCCAAATTTTTGCTTATCCCACTATTAAAAAAATATACTATAATAAAAAGTTGTATCAAATAAAAAAGTCAATATTATAATTTTTTGTTTGAGCAAATAAAATTTTTTAGTGAGGTTTTTGTCTGTATCATAAGTTTTCCTCTAAAATAGAAGGGTTGATAGCTGAAACTGGAGCCACATAATTTTAAAATAACTGCCAAAAAAGTTACCGACTATCCAGCCGTGATAAAAATTTTATGTTCTTTAAATGAAATTAAATTAGTTTATATATATAATTTTTTTTGAGATGTCAATGATGGGCATAAATGCCCTATTTATGGAAAGGTATAACCAAAGTTTACCATCATAGAGAAAGAAGACCCGCACAAGGTCCTTCCTGATGTAAATATATGAGATGAACATAGATGCGTTTCTAGAGTGAAGAACATGAATTTAAATCATTTCTAAACAGAGGTGACCAGAAAGGAGGTAGTACCACTACAAACAAGTAAAGAGTCACCAATCGCTACTGAAAACGAGAGTGAAAAATTTCACTTCTTGTGCTTCAAAGAGTGTACAAAAAAATAAAGGAGTTTGAAAGTAAATAGCGGAAC